>JAQFZZ010000010.1:0-76726 GCA_034696405.1 Isotoma caerulea | reverse complement strand
AGCCCAAATAGTTTCAAATAAATCCAATGGTTTCCAATAGTTCAATAGATAACTGACGATACTTTCTTAGAGCGTTGTGAATGGTTTATTTAAATAATGAACATGCTTCAGTAAGCTATCGAGAATGTCTCACGGCTCACAGAAACCCTTATAAGTATTTTTTTATGATTATCTTATGCAGAATAAATATACTAGGATTTACTTGAATGCAATCCCATCGCATTTCTAGAATGAAGATTCATAATTTGATTATTTCCTGTTCTGAAATTAGATGAATCTTATGTTGAAATACTCATCGTGGCCAAAACTCACATAAAAGGGATGGTGGATTTCTCTCTGAGCCAGTATAAACTTAACAGATTGGTAGTTAGTGACTTCAGAAGAATTAAAACTAAATGAACCTTCGCTCTTGATGTTGATCTTCTCTCTCTAGTTTATATTCATGCTCTAATTTCTCCGTGGATTATTAACCATGTGTATTAATAGGGAGTGTGAGAGAGAGAGAAATTCTGCTGGAATAAAATGTATGGAGAACGAGTCACAGAGAATTAAGCATGAAAGTTATATTTTTGGTGTGAAACTATGAGAACACTTGCTAGACTTCCTTGCTTCTTGTTCGCCTCTGTGTAAAATTTAAGTAAGTCCGAGATCTAAGAAGATGTTACTTAGTTGGTGTAATTATGTAAAACTTGGAATATGAATGTTTTAATGTTACTGGAAAAGTAGAAAGTAAAGATATATCCAACATTAAAACGGAAGTAGAAGGTCGTCCAAAAAATAGTTACATTCTGAGAGTAATGCTAGCTAGCGTATATAAAAAAGAGATTATTAAGATAGAGCAGAAAGACTGAGATGTTTCTCTCTTTAAACAACTTCTGTAATGAATGAAAATGCCTCCGAGCTGGAACCTGATACTAATGTAATGGGAAAAATTATTTGGAATCTTTGTAGTTTCAATACCATTATTTCTACAACAAAACAACTTAATTGAACAACTGTGAACTAGTAAGTCCATGTTGACTTGACAAATTGGTAGTAATTAGAAATGAATGACTTCACTTCGTGCAATTTTCACCTTGATTTCCCGTTAGTTTCTCAGTGCAAAGAAGGATACAAACATTAATGGATAAATGTGCATTAATCGCTTTGTCGTCAGATAGCTGTGATAAGGGCATTATTAAAATGGAATTTGTGAAGAAACTGTGGTAAAGCCCGTGTCTAAGCTTTCCTAAATTATAATTGCACAGAAAATGATATTCTCTTGCCCACCTATTTTTATCTTATCCCAACCCCCTGTCTGTTACGGTACGGTATTATCATCATAAAGTGCGTCGTACTTGTATTCTATTGTAAAACTAATACTAATACTGTTGTTTAACTAAGCTACTTTGTTACAGTGAGGAAATAAATATTCAAGGTATATTAAAAATTATAAAGTTCCAAGTACCTACTCCACTATATTATATTAAACGGCATCATCGCATATTTAATTACTCTGGATATTTGGATTACATATATATTATAGACATACCTTGTAACTTGTGCACATTGTGATATTGAATTTAAAATTGTATCTTGAACATGTCAGTATCTTTGTGTGTATACATACATAATATATAAATTAATATTAAGTATTAATTACTACAAAATCTATACACATGAGCAGGTAATTTGTAACGAATACCCTGATCCAAGTTGTGCAAGCACATATAGTAATAAATAAACATAACGTATATATTGTAGTTAGAGAAGTAAAGTACGGACGGATCTCTATTTATATTCTGTGGTAAAGTACTACCCCGTAGAGTTAGAAATGAATGGGTTCTTGTTCAAACCTCAGTCTGTCATATCATCCTTCTAATTACCAGAATTACCCACCATTAGTGTCTGTATAATCTATGGAGATGTGAAATTTAAATGGTAATAAACGATAGATGATATAATATGAGTGTGAATATAGAAAATAGTATATCGTTATGAGGAAATTGTCTCTCATAAATTTTAGCTTTAGTAAAATAAATAAAAAATGTTATTTGTGTTGTTGAAAAAAACTACATTTTATCATTTTCTTTTTCTTCTTTTAATTTATTTTTTGCATAAGAAACTCATCTAAAAAAAAAGTTTTAGAAAATACAACTAGAATGGATTTTATGAACAAATTATGCGTTGAAAATTTATATATATTTTTTAAAATTTCAACGTAAGTTTTTAGATACTTTACAAACTTTTACACAATTTTCGGACGCAGCTTTGTGAGAAAAGTTTATGGTTCGTTTAGCAGGAGTAACTTTCACTGAAGTGTAATATACCTGTTTTGAAATACCTATAGGAGTAGTGAAATTTAAGAATGCTCATGTATGCTACACTTCTTTTAGTCATCTGATGCTTGTACCTGCCAACTCCGCTAGTTCAAGACCTGATGGACTTTTATTTGTCAAAACCTTTCAGAAAAAGAAGAGATGAAAGAACTAGATCGACTTCAGAGAAACACTTACAAGGTAACATAGTTTGTGGGGTATATTAATTCAAGCTTTGATTGAAGACGGATGGATGAATTTAAGTGTTTAAAGCTAGAAGGTCTCAAAAAACTACAAATTCATTCACTTCAAATGCATACGCATCCCTGTTTAAACCCTTTCTGAAATGCAATTTAAGCATTAGAACTAGAAGTCTCGAAAGAAAAAAAGGTTTTTGGAAATTGACATGAATTAATTTTCACACACCTTAAAGTCTCTGCTTGACAATTTATTGCATAATGAACCTTTTTGATTCTGTCGCGTTTGTTATTGTGAAAAATAAATTTCTGAACATGAATATAATATACGCATTCTTTCTCATTCACCAAAACTAGAAAATATGTCCGACGAATTAGGTATGATAAAAAGCCCCTACCTATTTCATAGTTTGAAGACTGGCTTCAAATTTCATTATTCAGCCATACCGTTCTACTGGCATCTTTATATACTTTGCTTGTATTATATTTTGTACTTTAGATTTCTCTTCTGCATATTACATACTTACTCAAACCACCTTTACCCCGTCTCTAGAGATCCTTTCTTTTGCTAAAAAATCATGCAATGACTTTTCTAACTGTATAGTGAAAGTCCCACGCAGGATAATGCTGAAAAATTCAACGGATCAAAAGTTTGTTTCGTAGTAAAAGCAATCATTTACGAATTTGTATCATGTAACCATAAGCTTATTATCCTGCAAGTTATGTACCACAGGTCGGTACCTAACATTAATAATGCACCTGAGGTAAAAAATATTAAGTCCCCTTATACTATAATAATATAGTATTACATATTAATAAATATTTTGTACGAAGAAAGAGTAAGTAGAAGATGGATTTTTTACTTGGTTGGGAAATCTTAAGTTCCATCTAAAACCCTATGATATCATTAGAAGCGTCAGAAGAACCCACACACAATAATGTGTACACACTGGCGTAAGATAAATAAAAGTAAGAAAGCTTCTTCTTCTAGGTTGAAGCTGACTTTTTTAAGACTTTCTCCCTCTGTCTCTATGAAGAGAGCAAGGGATACAAGATTTAAGAGATCTTTTTAATGCTGTGTATATATAAGGATGCGTATGCTCTCCTATGATATGTAGTGTAGTCCATTTCAAGAGTAAAATAGACCATTTGATTGAGCTGCATCGCGGTGGTGGTTAGATGGAACTATTGTAAGGCTTGCGATTGCTCTTAATCTTCTTATTTTGTCATGTTCTTCCCTCCACTTCTTTGTTGTTACTTTCACCAGAAGAAAATACTGATCTCTTACCTCCACTCTATTATGTAAGTATATAATATATAGGAGAAAGGTAAGTAGAGTATTGGTGTGTGTTCTAGTAATCTAGCTTAACGTCTTAATACAACCAAACCACCACCACCGTCCCGTCTATCTCAAATCCACATCAGAACCCTCCAACATTATATAATAATAACCTCATTTTGTCCACAGGTTTTTCCTCTGTTTCTGATCTGATATATTGGGTACACACTCTAGAATGGAGTCAACAATGAAGGTCAATTCCACCCTGGAACATTAATAATCGAGTAAGGAAGTTAAGTACGAGTGTCGAGGGGAAGTTAGGATTGACAAGGACTAATATTTTCTCATGATGACCATACTTCGGAAATGTCATCTCCTTTCTTTCACTCCTTCCGTTGATAATCAATCCATTCTCTTCTTAGGCAGTGTGTTCACCACTTCAGTAAACGCAGAGTTTAATAAATAATGCAAATGCAACCACGTTCTTTTTCTATAGCTATGCAAGTAAGCGAGTAAATTGAATCGTAAGATTGTAGGCTTTTATGCGAATACAAAGGCTGTATTTTTTTTACCTAAATACAGATTTACATCCATGAGTGGGTGATGTCTGACCATACCATTTTTTTTAAATAAAATTTTCAATCACTAAAATCTCAGTCATGTAGAAGAGGGTATTGTCAGATAATACTGAGGAGATGAAATTAAGGCTTAATAAGAATGAAAGGACTGGAGAAAAGCCCTTTTACCTAGAAGGAATAAGGGTTAAAATGAAATTTCCCCACACCGCACACCGTCGGATCATTAACAGTAATAGGAAAATATCTAGGTCAGATTTGTGTTCAATTTAGCGGCTCATCTAATAACTTTTGTGACGACAAAGGAAACAACAATCACAATATATTTATGTGATGAAATTGTTTTCAACTATCTATTAGTGTTCAATACCGTATCAAACCCAGTTTAGGTGTATATAGTAGGGAAACAATATTATATTGTGAGTAGCGATATGGTCTCATGAGAGGAGGATGGCATCCTTAAAGCACCAAAGTTGTCCATTAATGAATGAAAGAATTGGAAAAGTGGAAAAAGAGATGGAACAAGCCTTTTCAACTTTCATTTACCACTCTTCTGCTATTCCTCAGGGATTTTTTGACCTTTTTCCTCACTGCTACGGCGACTATGAATTCACTGCGTGTGGTGTGACTCTTATAAGAAAGGTTCTTATCTCTGGACTAGCTTTCTACTTTATTTATAAACTTTAATTAGTCCATAAGCTCTGTACGCTTTTTTCATAATCTTTCGCACTTTCAATACAGTGTGTCATATATAGAGCATCTATATAGTCTGCTTCAATAGCTTTGCTGGTCTTATTGATATAATTTAATTAGTGACAGATACAGCTTATGTCTACTCATTGAATTAGGAAAAGACTAAAATTGGCTGAATTTTCAGACAAGAAAATTAATAATTATAGATGATTTTACTTTGGAGATATTACAAAAGTCTGAACTATAACAGGAAGAAATTATCATCAGTTTTTCTTAATGGATCATATGTCTTTTTGAAACTAAAGGAATGTAAAAAATGGAAATTTTTCAGGATGTTTGGACATATCAGTTTCCGGTTTATACACGAATAATGTGAATACGTGGACTTTGTCAGCTAATGCAATCTTGAGAGATTTTCTTCGTTCGCTGATGTAGAGATAGATAAAACTAGTTTCAAGACTTTGTAGCATGCACATAAATATACTTTCACTGACTTGAGTCTTTTATTTTATTTCCAGGTTTAAAGTTTATCTCAGGAGTTGTATTCTTGTTCTACGACATCGTTATCAGTAAATAAAATTGTTTGAATTAAGAAAATCATTTACGCACATAATTTTATCTGTTTTTTGTTTTGTACTTGAGTTGAGAGTTGAGAGGTATTGACATTATAAGATCTATCTAAAATGCATGGTCTCTTATTGACCATGAAGTCAAGAAGAAGAGTCAAGAAGACTCAAGTCATTGTATTATTGTAAAAAACCCTATGAGATTAGTTAACATTTCTACTAGAAATGCCAACTAAGGTACGCACATACTGCAGTAAGTTTTTACAATAGCTCTAAAATAATTTAGTATGGAATAAAGTTGTTTCAAATATGCATTATATTTCAAATATTCCCTTTGAGTAATTATAGTTTTAAAAAATATTATTACTTTAACGAAACAACTCAACTTGTACATAATCTGTTGGAATTTTTTATATACACGCATACATAGCAACTATTCCAGCTTAAAACAAACCTAAAAATGAACGGATAGTACGAAAAGTTCTTAATTATGTTGTCATCTGTTTTAGAAATGAATTGAAATTACAAGTCACTCATTCACAGAGGAAAATTCGATTTGCTTAGGAAGCTAAAACTTCGTCAATTTGACCTTGTGTGAAAAAAACATAAAATCCTGAAATGCTTAGGGACTCTAAAGTTTTTTAATACCAAGCCTTGTAGCAGTCACTTATATTGGAAAGCAAAGAGGAAAACAAAAATTGGTCTATGCTTAAATAGCATTCTATTTTTGCCAAGAGTAATTTGTAAATACACATACGAACACAGAGATTTACTTGATAAATACATTCCAGTTTCCAAAGATTTTATTTCTCACAGTATAATGCTTGATGATATCCACTCTGCTTTTCCACTACATAATACAATATAATACTCATATTCGCCCACATAGTAGCTAAGTTCCTATTACCATGGGGTGATAAATTTTTACTTGAAAGGAGAATGACTACCTAAGTAGTCCTAGGACAACCTTATACGTAATATACTCTAACATACAAGAAGTTAAGAAAGGAAAAAGTAAATATTTCTCTGCTTGTTTACATATTATAGACATGTATATACTATAGATATATATTTTATGATAAAAATATTTTGCGCTAAAATACCGGATACCGAGTTTTTTTTTGTTAGATTTTTTATATAATTTGAATCTGACCATTTTTTAAGGTAAAGTCCCTTGAAATATGAAATGGTATAAGTGTACAGAGTACAATGTAATAATGCGGCAGACGAAATGACTGCAGTCAGCAGTTCGAGTAGAAGTGAATGAATCTTCACACAGTAGGTTGTCCACAATAATATCGTATCTTTCATGCAGAGGAGAAGGAAGTCAACTTTATGGTTTCGATTTTCTCCAAATCTGAGCTCCTTCTGGCATTGTGATGGAACGCCTTTTAGACCAAGCTGCCTTCTTCGAGTCAACTGAGGACGAAGACGCCCCAGGGTGGTTATGACTTCGAATATCTCCCTGTTCTCCTCTCCTGTTGTGAGGTGGTGTCCTTGTGGCTTCAGAAATCCCACCCGATCCAGAACAACATGCATCTTCATAACTTTCTTCAGATTCCTCAGGTTGTTCCTGAGATTGAGAAAGTCGCGGTGTGGATGACGATGACAATGAGCCAGATGCCTCCATTGCTTTTAGTAGCTCTGTTTCCCATTCTTGCTCCTTCCGTTCCCTCTCCAACTTCTCAAGCTCTCTTTGTCTGTTAAATGTTGTAAACTCTTCAGCCAATGGATCCAGTGTGAATTCCTACAAAAATATAGTTATTACATGAGTACATGAATTAAACATAAATTACTAAAATCACATTTTAATTTATTTAATTAATTACATTTTTAAATAATTAAGAGCATGAAAGTTCCTTATTTGCTTTCTACCAGGGACCACATATGAAATCGGAAGATATAACGTTTAAGGCCTCAAATAGTGAAAAAATCTCATCTTCCAAACCCTAGGATCAGAGACTCAATAGCTTTCGCCATCTAACACTTTCTCCAGGAGAAAATCTGACTTTCACCAACGATTGAACCAGAGTTACAAAGATCACGCTACTGTGCCCGTAGCAACTTTCACGGAGAATGACTTTCACTTCAGTTCCAGTTCATACCGAAATCAATTTTATAGTAAACTGACATTTCTACGTTAGGCTTTTTTATTTGAATTGAAACTTAAAGACTATGAGTAGATCATCTTATTTGAGCAAAAATGATTATTTTTATATCCCGTGGAATCTCACGTCATGATAATTTCATATCAGACGAAAACATTTGAACGAACTAGGTGTAATAATCTTCATGTCCGTAGAGGAGTTAGAAACATAAGAAGAGTTGAATATTCGATCGAGTCAATATTGATACACGAAGATGTTAATAAAAACTGACATAATGTATCGCAAAATCATAAAACTTGACTAAAACTCCAATTTTGCGCAATACTAAATTACATGAAAAGTCCAAAAGAGAAACAGAGAGTGAACTCGACAAGCCTGCCGTAAAGGGTTCATCAAACTTGCACGAGCTAAACAAGACTTTTGTAAATAACCACATCCGTTTCAGGATCTCACATCAATGTAAGATGATGGAAGGAAATCATGTCTTTTCTTAAATTAATAAATACGAACGATCTACTGGCAGAACAGTATGCATCGGAATTCAGAATCTTAACATAATAAAAGTTTTATAGAAAAAATCCATAAATATTCATTGTTCTTTTATAGCATGCCTATGTCAATGGCAATGGGCTTCCGCCCAGTGTGTACAGACAGTAAAGAGATATTTTTTATTTACTGTTATTATTGTCAGTTTATTAGTCCATTTTACCTCTTTTCGTAGGAAATTTATGAAAACGACCTATTTACGGATCCATTTTCCTTTAAATATTCATCCATGCTATGGTAGACATACAAGTAATAAAACACCAGTCATGAATCTTGACGAGCCCATTAAAAACATATTTTCGTGGCTGTAAAGCTCTAAATCAGAGGTGCAAGCAGAGAAAATTACCTTCGTTAGGAAATGAAACTCAAGAAAATGTTGTCAAAATATGCGAAACCACGCAAAGCATAATTTCTTTATCTTCTCTATCTAACAGTAAAAATCTCTGGACCATGATTATTATAATTTGTGATACCGGCTTCCACTATATTTCCTTTCAGACTTTTAACCTTGATAATATACAAGACATTATAGACTTGGAAGTTGGAAGATAAATTTATGTGCTATAGTCCAACTGACAATGGTCAGACTTTCGTCTTACAATAAGCTCACATGACAAATGACAATAATATTATGACTGCACAGTAAGACATTAATAGCTTCCAATCCTTAAATTCCTACACCACCTAGTTGTAAGCTTTTGAAGGGATTTGCATCCGATGTGAGTGAAGCGTTTACCAAATAATAACATCCAATGTGGGTGTTACTATTTTTATCGTAGCTGTTGACATACAAAATACTTTCTCAATATCCAAATTCCCGACTGATCAAAATCTTTTCACTCCACATATTTGTTATGTAGTTTGACCTTGTTTTTGTTCTAGACGTCTGACTTAGGTGACATTATAAGCCTTTGGATTTTCTAACTGCAAAATATGTTCATAAATGGTGAGAAACAAAAGATGAAAATGTAGTTGATTTGGTGGTGCATGGCGATTCTTAAAGAAGTGTTGGGAAGTGAAAACGGATTATCTTCGTTTGGCTCACGTCGTTCAACTTGTCTTTGATATGTCACCAAAGCTCCGTTTGCCAATCACATTTCTATTTTCTCCAGTAAATCTAAAATCTAATCATAATGTGAGAAATGTAGTTGAGTGAGTTTGAGCCATGAGGAAAGTGAGTGAATTGAAAAGGATGATGATAACTCCACTGACTGAGTAGGAGTCTAATTGTTTGACATTCTGTGTAAAAGAACTCATCAAAGAAATATCTAACTGAGAGGCGAGGTCATATATACAGGCAGGATGGTTATTACACATTGTCAAAAGTGCAAAGTTCGGTCGCTCTTTTTTTATTACTAGAGCTAATCCTTTGAATAGCGGATTCCTGGAAGTATCAATAGAAGTTGAAATTTCTTTGATACAGATGAAAGATAAAAGATAACCTAGTATTCGTCGTACCTACGAATAGAGGGCAAAAACAAAGTAACGGATATGTTGAGCTGGGATCGATTTCAAAATCCTTTGGCAACAAAGAGAACTGTAAACGTACCTAAAATTCTTACTTGAAAGGACTATCATCAGAAAGAATACAGCAGTAACATCAAAATTCAAAGACACAAACACCAAAGGGACCAAAATTTTGTTCAAGAGAAAACCACAAAAAATTGTATAACTTTGTGTTTTTCCTTTTCACATATACAATACATAGATTCATCCTTCATGCCTTTACTTTACCTCTCAAGGGTATTCCAAACCAACGCATAATATATGGACAGTGTTTCCCACAATGATCCAAATGTAGGTATTTCCCTTATGATAACTTACTATAAAAATTGCCATAATATAATGCCATAAATACTTTTAGCCCAAGTTCTAAAACTAATATTTATCCCAAAATGACTCCCACATTTTGGAAATATTACCTACTGTTTTACGGTACGAATGTTATCTGCGTGTATTAGATAAGATATTAAATTTATATGTTAAAGATATGAGATCAAAAAGTTTCAGGGTTGATGAAAGAAAATGTGAAATCAAGGATAATTTCCATATTTTGTTGTCGCAAAGAAAGGTCCAACGCAAAAAGTAAATTGCTGTTATTATTTTTTACATAAAAAAGTGGGTCCAACGGCACTTCCTTGCTCGTTTGTTTTCTCTTCTTTTGAGCACACGAGATGAGATGATGGTCAAAGTGGACTGTGGAAGCTTTGAATCGAAGCCTATGATTTGCAAAACCTTAATCCCTGGCCTTGATGTTCAGAAGAAGAAGATGAGTGCCGTAGTTGACAACGAACTGCTTTTATGACTCAGTCAATGCAGTCATTTTGGTAAGCTCCTAATTCAGCTATTGAAATAGCATTCACGAAATGCTTCAAATCCTTTAATCTACTTGCATTCTCCTTTTGAAAACCTTCCACGGACATCTCCTTTAAATGTCCATGTTGTTTACTTTAGTTCATCTACAATCTTATCTTTCTCTTCTTCTATTAGCATCTATACTTGCTCTCGTTATTCTGGGCATTTCTTTTCTGATCCTTAAAGACGCACAAAAATTTTATCGCAGTTGCACATACAAAAGCTGTGAATCTGAGATCTACTTTTTTGCTCTTGGTTTGTCTTCCTGATTTCGAAGTGATTGGGTTTACGTTTTCATTAAGGCTTTAAGTAGATCATAAAATTGGATTAGTATCTTGAGCTGTAAAAGGAAGTCTAATACGACGGAGTATTTATTTTGGAGAGTTGTCCATTTTTTACTTGAAGAATTCACTTGTTTACAAAACAGTGCAAATTATCAAGGACGTAACTAATCGTCATGATTTATTCATTTATGATAGACTTACTTGTTCACACGAAGGAGAGGTTTGGAGTTCCCTCAACGAGCGTTGTTTTGCAAGACGCTTCTTTTTCTTGTGCAATGGTTTACTTTCCACTATCATTTCTGTAAAAAATCAAGCAGCATTTTCATCAAGCAGTAAAAAACGTATAAGTATCTGATCGTAAAAGTCATCAATAATTAAGCAAATTAACAAGACAATTAACACTAAAAAATTCTCATAGGAAACTAATAGGCATTTTCTTTCCAATACTAATATTTCCCATCACATAAATAAACCAAAACTTCAACATGACCCCCAACACTTTAACCCATCATTTCATAAATGATAGATTGCGAGTTGCAGATATATTCAATATCGGATGAAAATATGATCTGATACCAAAAACTCAAACGGATTGCCCAAGGTGACAATGAAAGCCACAATCAAATCTATATTTAGAGAAGTGGATGAAATTTTAAACTTGTGAAGTTATGTTGAGTAAAATTCCTTAAGTATGACAACAGTACTGCGTGCTACATGGATGAAATAAACAACCAACTTGATAGTAATCCTACTACGTTGTCTTTGAATCCGAAAAGAAACGCATGCATTATACATATAATTTATTTTCGACAAGGGACCATACAAAAGATCACAAGCGGAGTAATTTGATCTATATTAGGAAGGACCTTTCTAGTAAAAACAAAAGGAACTCCCTTTCTTTACGAATAAAAGTGTATCAAGTATTTTATAAGAGTTTGATTGTGTCTATAAAAGTGAAACAATGTCGTGAAGTATAATGAGCAGCTCTGTACTAATGTTTGAGTAATTGACTATCGAGATAGATGAAAATGCATAAACGCTCTTGTCTTAGTTGTCTTACGATGCGATAGATTGGACACAAACAGATATTAGTAATGTTCTTTGGTGAACTGAAACTGGAAGTGGAGCAGAAGGTTATTTGCTACAATGTAGTCATTTTGGCAAAGGAACAAATCGTGGTTCGCTGTCTCCCAGACCAAATACCAAAAGCGTTGTGTCATTAGTACAAGATACATAAAATACATAGAGAGTGTAATAGTAGGGTGGGTCGTGGTGGGCAAAATCTCGATACTCAACAACGATGCAAAGAAACCAATGCAATGTAGTAGAAGTGAAACAAAGTACCCATACACAATGAGGGTACTTAAGTGTAAAGCAGGTTGCATGAAACACTGAAATTAAAACAGAATCATTAAAGGAAACCATAAATGTTCCTCTCATGCAATAACAAGCAACAAAATGATATACTGCAATAGAGAGAGAGAGAGAGAGAGAGAAAGAGAACAATTTGAAAATAAGGCTTACCTTCCAACTCGAATGTAGGATCGCAATTTAAGTGCCCTTTCTGCAATGAAATTCAGTCATGCATCACATTTACACAAGTACTAACATTTTCATCTTCCAATCCATTTTCAAATGAGTTTCAAGTAATTGAAATAATAACGAATAGTCAACATAACGGTTTCCCTGATAGTATCTACTTGGAAGACTTTGGTTCACGATTGGACAAGATGACGTTTGGATATTTTAAAAATATATTTTGAAACTTCAAAGGAGAAGAAAATCGTAATGTTTTCTTGTTGTTTGTACAACTATTTACATTAAATATTTTCTGTGAACTTTTCTTTCAACTTTACATTTCCTATTGGAAATGGATATGTTTTTTTATGAATTCGATACCAAAGTTTCACAGTACAAATAATATTAGATTTGAAAATAGATAAACAGCAACATATTTTCATTAGTCGAAGGTAGATCGAAGGTTACTTACGGGAGGAACAAACACAGGCGTGGGTTTCATTTCCAGAACGTCATCGAAATTCATATCTTTGATAATAGCAAGCTGCTGAAGGTCTTCTAAATTTCGAACTCTGCGTAAGGCGTCAACCTGCAATAGCTGACCATTCAAAATTGATTTATGAAAACTTTATTTGCTGGAGAAGTTAGCAAATCCATTTTAGGCCAAATATATAATGGAGTCAGGAATGGACTTAACTATTACTTAATTAGCAATTAAGTACTATCTGTTAATTTTAAAATTATATATAATGTATTTGCTTTTATGGATACATGTAAAATTAAAGTAGGTAATAAATTGTATGATTTTAAGAACCTCCTTGACAAGCTGGGTAAACTCTGGTGTCCATAAAGAAGGCCATTTCGGACTTGTTTGAAGAAGCGCTCGAATTTCTTTGTTTGGCGTTAGCGATTGAATTTCGAAAGGACGACGTCCTGCCGCGAGCTCGTATGCTACAACACCCAATGACCACCAATCCACGGCGTATGAATATCCTGGACTGTCACTCACTGAACAAGCAAAGATCTCAGGAGCTAAATTAATCCAAAAAATTCTTTGTAAAAGTAAATCACGATACGACATTTCTGGCATCGGTATAGATTCCTTTTTTTAACGCTGCTGGTTTTCAATAATTTGCATGCTTTAAAATCTAGTGTATTCACATGCGTTGCAAGTAAAATCTACAGCAAGTATTTGCATATGTTACTCTCGATTTTAAAATTGAGCTTAACTTTCAACTTACCCATGTAAGGTTTGGTCCCTGACAAAGCTGTCGCGTGGCTTTTCCCCTCCTCAAACATTGTAGCAACGTTGAAGTCAGTGATATGGGCATGGCCTTGCTCATCTAACAAAATATTGTCCGGCTTGATGTCCCTGAATTCGAACAATGCAACATGACGAAAACACGAAGTGAATAGAATTTTATAATTTTCATTCGTGCAAAGCTCCTTTCTCTGAAATTAAATTCTAAAGGTCAATCATGCATTTTCTCACTGCGATGCAGATATTTTTTAAATATGGTTCTGTCTTTACATAAGAGAAATATAGTATGAACCATTCTGGAACAAAGATCTTTCCTTTCTTTGAGAATTCTAAATCTTGCATGTGTTGAGAGAAGCCTCTTAAGCTTTGTATTATTCTCCAGTTATAAAAGACAGCTTATGGCATTGCTTTCATAGAAACGGCGTTTGTAAGGCACCAGACATGTCTGTATTTTTATTAAATTAATTGAAATAGCGCATAGAATTCTAACTTAATCTCAACAAGTGTTATATCATCTAAATACATTACATGCTTAATAGTGAATATATGCAATTACATTTATGTAATATGTTCAAAAATTTAGTGCAAATAGTGCTTCAGTTTTAAGAGTTTTTCACTGTTTTGTAAGACTGAAACTAATTGTAAGTTTTAACCCTTTAAGCACTGATACTGGCAAATAAAAGAAATTGTTGTATTTTCAAAGCTAATGTTCTTGTACATAATAGTTAGCTATTAAAAAAGGAATAACCTTACTAATCTTAAAAATGTAATAATTTAACACTATTATTCAATTCAAGAATAAACTAAATTGATTCAATAATTTAAACTTTGAAATTGGTTTATGCAGATCCGTGGTGAAAGTGCGCCGGTGACTTTGCTAGTAATAATCCTGTGATGCATATAGCAAGTTACATAATTTGAATAGAACATATCCATCCCACTCATGACATATGGTTGGGTTGAAGTTGAGTGGTAATTTGGCGTTGAAGATTTGCTCGGGTTACCACAACCACTTAAGATCGAGTTTGTACTGCACATTTTGTGTTACCAACTACAAGTCGTTTTTAATACAAACTAAATGTTGAACCTCAAAGCGTCCTCTCTAAGCCATCTGCCCGTTCTTTCCACTCTTCTCTTCTTAAATAGTCTATTTCAGAGAAGAACCCTATAACTGCTCGTACCTTCAACTAAACGAATGTTTCATTCAAGATGTTTCTCATTTCAGAAAACCCAAGTGTACTGAGCTTGAAGCTTGAAAGCAAAACGAATGAAAAGTTTAAGTACGAGTAATTCTGCTAAGTATACACTATACACCAAGCACGTGCTTTACCCCCTTCTTCTATCTTATCGAGAAAATAAAATGTGAGATTTTAGCGAGAAAAAAAAATCCAGCCAGCCAGACCAGAACAAAGTGTGCAGGTCTCGCCGTGGAGAAAGTCTGATTGAGATTCATCTTTAAAACAGCATGAAGGAGAGAGAGAGAGAAAGAAAAAAAAGAATAATGAAAAATGAGGTCATTACCGATGAATGATTCGTTTCTGTTGGAGGTAATCCAACGCCGAGCCCAATTCCGCCACGTATCTAATTACATACATCAAAGAATCTTTTTGTATTATTACAATGCATAGCGGGGTTTCTTTTTTCTACGAATACAACACACTAAGTGCTGCTTTGTTCCAAATGAATTTTTTATAAACTAGGTACAATTTTTACTGTACAAAATTATACACCAAAATCATGTTACACAGAAGCAACTTTGTAAATACCTTTGAAAATGCATATAGAAAGCAGACAGAGAATACAAAGTGCTTTATCAACCTGAGAACAATTCGCCAAATTGAGATTCTGAGTAGTGTACACCCAATTATGTGCATAGGTAAAAAGAAAGGAAAGCGTGTACTATTGTAAAAGTTAAGCTTAGGCTATTGTAGGCTAAATCAAGCCCCCTAAAGCTACAAATTGCACAGAACAAGACCACAGTTTATGTTTAAAATTGTTTTTTCCACTTGCTATGATAAACCCCTATAGGGTTTTAACTCGATAAATAAGGTAAACCATGAAATATTATACTTCTGTAATTGACTCTTCTAAGAAAATAATCTTGATGCTTTTTTGTGGATAAAAAATGTAATTTTTTTTTCTCCATCATCAATCAGAAACAATTGTTACTTAATCAGTATCCAGAAAGTCTGAATGTGACAGTGATATCTTATTTTGTTTCTTTTTCTATTCTATGTATAAGTTTCTTTATCATTTCTAAAAAAGATTTGAGAATTATTTTCAACTCACATCACACACTACACTGCATATTTTTACTTGTCTCTTTGGCTTTCAACTTCCAAAAAAAGCACCAAATGAGTTCTAAAAGCTTTGGAAGAAAATTTTACATGCTGAGTTTTACAATCTGCACTTGAAATTTTAAATTAAAGGTTTGAAAATAAATATGGAGTGTAAAATGAAGGTTATTAATGAGACGGTGAAAAGATTAAATATAGGGCCACGCAGATTAATTGTTGATATCCATATGAAATCTCATCCATCAATGATTATCTGAATAAAGTCTAAACGAAAGGGTTTAATAATTTCCGTTCTAAAATAGATGATTTTACTATCGTAAAATAGTTTAATAGGTTTAATAGTTTCCGTTTAAAATGTATGATTTTACTATCGTAAAATCTCCATGGAAAAGTTTCTTTACCTATTTTCTGAGTTTTAAGCCCAAAAGTTATTATCCTGTGGGTCATAAAATCTCTACGCTAGAAACATATTTGTTCTAGTACATAATATGTACTAGAAATGTAATATATAATATATATTCTAATATATATTCTAGCCATAGACATATTATGTCTATGGCTAGAAATTAATATACTTATGTATATAATGATGTCTGCACATTTCCTGTTTTCAATGATACAATATAATGAACGGTTTGACCTATAGGGATGAAATTTGGTACATACTCTCGGTTCACTTGGCTGCGAGGCAGTCGGCTACCCCTGCGGTTATAACCTACCCATGTTAAGCATGGATAGGTTATAACCGCAGGCGTAGCCGACTTTCTCAGCCAAGTGAACCGAGAGTATGTTTTAGACCTCAAGGGCTTCCCTAAGTTCAAAGATGGGCCCTGTAGGACCACCCCCAAGGTCACAATAAAAAGGTCAAATTTTCGACCCAATGTTAAAGATAGGGAAAATTTTTTTTTCTAAAATTGTTTCTCCTCAACCACTGCTTACTTTAGATGACCTATAGGGACCCCAAAAAAAGGGACCCAAGGGGGACCACCTTAAGGCGCACCCCCTAAAATTTTTAAACATAGGCAAATGGGGTAACCCCGAAAAGCTTAAAATTTGTGTGAAACAAAGACAAGAATTAAATTTTAAAATAATACACCATTGGCACGAAAATTCAAGTTTAATTATTTAATTTTATCGTATAGGCTTATTACCATGAAATTCGGTATCCATGGTCTATGTATCATACAAAATCGATTAAAATTTAAAAAATTACAATTTTGGCGCAAAAATTCAAATTTTTGATTTTTTTCTAAAATGATTTAAATGGATACATCACCAATTCGATTCAAACGATAGAAAACCGTTTCCATGCGTTCTTTATGACTCTAAATGTTTTGCTCCGCTCCTTTTTTACACTAATATTTACAATGGTTTATTTTGTATAAGTATATAGTTGTTGAAATTATTAGCATATTGAAATTTGAATGTAGGAGAAGGTTTCTGAACATTTAATATCCCTGCATATATAATATTTGTTGTCAAGAGGATATTTATCAGTTGTCAGAGTCAGTAGAAGTAGAAGATGAGTTCAAGTTACATAATAAATTAGAACGTCCTTGAGAATAAATTTTTGAGGATAGAGAAGAGAAGGAACTTGGCTGGACCAAAAGGAATCAATATTTCGGAGGAACTTATCCAATTCCTTCTTGGAAATTCAAAGTAATTTCTTCTCCAGAGAGAGCACAGTATTGTGAATTAATGAATGTCAAGAATGTTGCATTAAAAGATGACGGACAGGAAAGGTAAATAGAGAGAAGTCTTGGTAAATGGCAAGAGTGCTCTAGCCTTCAGATAAAGATTAGAACCTAATTCAGTCCTGCTGGTTGCTGCAGTCAGTGAAATATATGAGATGTCTCAATTCGCCTGAAACGGAATTCACCCAGTTCTCAACTCCTTGACAATGTTCCCTTATAAAGTTTAAATTGCGGCATTTTGCATGATAAGCCGAGGTGAAATTGAGACATGAAATTTTTATGCATTTGTGGCAAAGTGAAATTGGGCTAGACTGTAGGACAGTATAACAGTGCTAGAGGAATAAAAATTCATGAAAAATTGAATGAAGTAGTTGGAGTCTGAGTCTGCAACCATTGTGAAGGACTGTCCGGGTAATTACGACTAAAGACCCTTTCTCAAAGAGCTTACTTTTAACCTACCTGTAAAAATGAAAGAAGAAGAGAAAGAAAGGTAAGGGAAACGAAAGGAATGAAAGTATCAATGAATATAAAGAAAGCCGAGAATGAGCACTGACGAAAGTTTAATACCTAAAGGTGAATCTAATCTTATCACAAGGATCACTTCTCAGTATTTTCTGAACGAGTGAAGATTTTATCCTTGTCCATCGTACATACGGACAATGCAAAATCATTCCGAAAACTATTTAAAATATTTAAGTGTACTTGGTAACAAATTTTTTGGGGAACATTTTTTGACTGTCCAATTTCTGTTCCTTTCTTTAATTGTGAATAATAAAATGAAAATACTAACAATAAGTAATAAAATGGCATAAGGAAATCAATAGATGCTAGCAAAAATAGAGGTAAAATTACCCCAAGTCAAAAAAAAAACAAAAGCTCTATAGTCTTCGGTTTATAGTTCAGTCAACTGTGGACTAATGTTTCTCCCAGTTGACTATACTCTGTCTGTTACTCAATACTTTCTCTTCTATGGTTTTATTGACTTATGGTCTTTTCCCAGTTGATAAGGTACTTTCAGAATATTTTACAAGCTAATCCGTCACATGAATTTCCAGTCACGTAAAACATATGTGACTCTAATGTTTACCTTCCAATTTGATTTAGTATTAGAATTATTTGACTTTGAGTCGAACAGAAATGAGATTTTTATCCATTCGAACAATACTTTAAAAGCCCTACGGCATAAAATAGTAGAGGCAACAGGGATGCGATAAAATGAACTTAAAAAACGAACTGAACTTTATTCCTTAGTAAAAGTTACAAACCCACGTAAGGTAATGTACTCGTCTTTAGAAAGTGTTGTCACATTTAGCACTTCTAATATTCCACCTTAATTGTAAAAGGCAAGTTTCACCTTTGTAAGTAATCTCCACAATTTTTAGGAAGACGTATTTTTACGCTTGTAAAAACACGCTTCTGAACGATGAAAAATATGGTAGATAGGATGGTTCAAAATCTAAAACAAACTTGATAATCTTTTAAATGAAAAAAACACCTCGTCACTTTTCATTGAGAAGTGACAGGGAATTTCCACATGACATTATTGTAACAATAGTTTCTATGTAGACTTTCACTCAGGTGTAAGGAAAGGAGATGTTTGCAAATTGAAGTGTAGAATTTCACAAGTGAGCTTAACATTTTGTGAACTCGAATTTTATTCATATTGATTTATAGCCCACATAGATATTCATTATTTACGTTCTTTATGTTTTCTTGAAATGGCTTAAACAAAGGTAGTTAAATGAGGACGAAGGACAGACACACACTGCCTCGGCAACCATAGGTAAGGCAACCCTAAGCTTCTTAGATACTACTTGAACTTTTACTTTAGATTTGCACTACAGCTTTTATACCAGCCAGCCTCAATGTGCCTTTCCATCAACTTTCAATCCATGAACACAAATTTCATCCGCTTAAAAACCTTTTATAAAACAATATTAAGGTATCAAGTCTAAATCAAATAAAGCATCAAGAGTGAAAGTAATAGTTAATGGTTTTCCATTAAATTATACTGCGAAAGCATACAACAAAAGTTGCTACATTGGACATGTTTTTTCTCGTTATAAGAATGCATAAGACATTATGAAAATATATTATTCATTATTTTATAAAAGAAATTAGGTACTATTTGTTTATCTTTTCTAAGATCAACAGTTATTATTAACATTATTATTTTCTACCCAGTAAACATACAAAGTTTTGATCCCATATGCTTCCATTTGACGAGCTAGAAAAGGACAACTTTTGTAAATGTTTATAGCTTTATAGCCAAATAACTTTTCTTCGTGTCACCCAGTAACCAAAAGTTAGATTCATTTGTTTATATACAAGGTGTTTCATAAGTATCGGGTACTCCCCATAGTAACATCCCTATCTCTTGAGGTAGGTCGATTAACATTGTATCCCATGTTAATGTCCATATACCCGATCCTTATGAAACTCCCTGTACACTCCTCATATGTTATACGTATAGCATAGCATAATCATATATTATATTAAAAGCCAGCAAAATTCTACTTTAAAAGCTTAGCAGATTTGTCTTTGGAGTTATAAAGACACATTTATTGACAAAAAGATCCAAAGTTTCTAAATCTTCAAAACTATTAATCTATGCTAAGAATGAAAAAGCAGTTTTAGCACAGTACATCAGATAAAGTTATTTTAAATATAATTCTCACAATTTCACAGCTTCCAAAGGGAAGTTGCCATTTTGCAAAAGATGATATCGTAAGTCTCCTCCTAATAGCAAATCCTGGACAAGAAACATATCTTCTTCATCTGAAAAGCATAGAAAAGGAAGACATCTTTTTTGAATTTCCACTGAACTGAAGTTTAGAGAGAGAAAGAGAAGTTTTGTAAAAAGCCCATGAGAGTGCCCTTTATCTTACTAAATACTTCAGCATTTCACCATATTGTTCACTACTCTAAAACAGCAATTGAAGAAGTGGTTTCTCCTCTCTCTTCCTATCTATATCGCCTTTCACCACTTTCATTCAACTACTACCTTTGGCCCTACTCTCTCTCTCTCTCTATAGTCCCTTCTTCCTTGTTTCATTTACTCTTTCAACTCTCAAGTCATTCTCTAAAGCTCAGTCAGTAAAAGTAGATGCATTAAAGTGTAGGTATTTTCTGTAGACAGGGACTCCCTTGACAGCCCCAGTTTAGCTTTTACACTCACTCACAGTCCTTGGTATAAGGGAAGCCAACTACTTTCTCTTTCACATCAATAAATCTCAACCCAATGGGATGTATAATCATGACCATTAGATTCTCGGACAAATCGTCGTCATGCCTTTCACTTCTATCTCTTTATATTCTTCATCTTCTTCTATGAACTTAATTTGATGCTTCAATAGGTATCAAATATGAAGAGTTGCAGATCACTGCACATTTTTATCCATTTTAGGTAAGATAAGCTCACTGGACGAATAATCATTAGTACTCACACTTTCTCTACACTGCACTTGATTTTACTTCACACTTCTTCCTACACCTAACAGTAGATAAAGAGTTATCTAATCCAACAAACCAGTGCAATATAGCAGTGAACTGAAGTGATAAATGATGATGATGACTGTGTAGTAATGGCTGTTGAGATAGAGAGTCTGGCCTGGCAATTCGGAGTGATGTAATAAGTACGAATGTATATATTTTAATAATAATAATACTCTGGTGTCTGTCTATATAATATGTATTCAGTTTGAATATGAAGGATGAGGTAACGAATATTCATCTCGGTTCACCGAGGTGTCTTATTCTAATCTAATTAATACAAAGGGCTTTTCAAAATGTCCACTTACCATGAAATGAAAACCACAGGTTAACGAGGAATGGGTGATCCAGCTGTGTCAAAATTTCAATCTCTCTGAGTACATTGCGAAAAGCGTCTTTCTCGAAACAGACAGATTTGCTCATATACTTCATCGCGTACATTTGAAGCGTATCCTTCTTCTGCACAATGCATACCTGCACCATTCATTTATCAAAAAAACATTCCAATTACATTACATTATACACTAGTGGTACGGAAGGAAATCATAGGGGATGAACAACAACACCGTGTAATTTTATACTTTCGCAACAACTGTGGTTAAGGTAAGTTCCGTTCCATCCCATATCTTATCCAAACTCTATCTTTCATCTATAAATAACATGATGTAACTCACTCTATTTCTTTTATTTATTATTATTATAAAAGTTGATTGTGAGATATCAAAAAAATTCCAGAGTTTATTCGAAAAATAAATATATAGAAGTAGATGATGATCGCTTTAGAAAAGTTATTGACGAATTTATACGAAAACATTCAGCTAGTGAAAGTAAATAGACTTTTATTGCTAGAGGGAACGGAGGAGGAAGTGACAATAGTAAAGTTCCTATAATAATAATCATCCACGTAATAAAAATCCACGCTTTTTTTCACCTTACCTTTCCAAAGCTTCCCTTCCCAATGGCTCTGAGGATCTGAAAGTGGTCGAAATTTACTGAAAAAAATAGAAGAAAAGAATTCTTAGCCATAGCAATTTGGTTGGTGAACTTTATTTATGTAATACATGGAATACTTTATTATCTTTAGTGTCAGAGTTTAATAGGTGCTCTTTTTGTACACAATAAGCACAGTACCACCAAAGGGTATATATCTATATCTATCGTATTAAACAGAATATATGAAAGGAATAGTAGGTAGACAATAGACCGTTTAATACACCATTTTCCCTATATGAATGTTAAATTTCTTTCATCTTTTACATTTAAATTTACATGCTCTTTTTCTCCTTTTCTATTCCCACCAAAAGAGAGAAAGTCAACGAATATCAAATTAAATTGAGTTAGTCTAAACTAATGAAAATGCGAATGAAGTGTTTTGTCAATGTTCTTTCTCCTTGGTCTTTCTAGCCTTCTAGCTTTCAGAATTAGCATTTTTAGCTAGCTAGCATTTTGTAATTTCTAAACTGCAGATATTACTCGGAGTGTAACATCAGGAGAAGGCGGTTAGAAGAAAAGCGTTGAATCTGAAGTAGAATAATATACGGAGTTTATAAGTTCTTTCGCTTTCTCTCTCTTTCTATCGCGTACATACTGACTGAGCTTTGCTCTTGTTAGCTGCTTAGTTAGATTTCTCTCTGAAACAAATCTCTACTTTTACTCTTTCTACAATATTATAATATTATTTCATATGAATGAAGTAGCCACCTGTGAATTCATTGCCTGGTCTGACTTTAAGTACAACATCATAAGAGAGGTTTTTAAGATCTCATTAGACAGCCTTTCCAAAGTCCCTTTTCCGCTTAATTTCGGGTACAGATTTAATTACTCATTCTAATTAACTCTTATTTAATTTCCTTCACTTCATACTTGTTCCAACTAGGTCACATGAATAATATATGTTGGAATAATAAGTAGTACATATTACTTCTTGTTAATGATGTATTGGTTGGAAAAAGTACTAGTTCTGTAAATACTGAAGGAAATTGTAACTTTATAAATCTCTTAATTCTGCCTCTTGTTCCAATACCTGTTTCCCATTTAACTAACTTTCTCGTCGAGAGCCTGCCAAAGACACACTCATGCCCTGTCCTGTCCTGACTAATATATAAATGCTCTTAGATAAAAGTAATGTATTTTGAACTACCTTGTAAGTAGTAAAATCTAGTACGAGTTTTCTCCGTAAAAATGTGTAATTTTTTAGACTTATTATGCAAGTCAATAAATAACGGTTAGAAGAAAGTTATTCAAATTAGTATGTAAGGTATACTCAACCAACCTTGAGATTTACTTCCAACGTCCACCATCAACATCGTGGCAAACTGAACTGAACACAGTGAAGAATCTAGCTTGGAGAGTTTAATAAAAGGACATCGTCTTCAGACATAATATGAGAGGGAAAACGTACTTTCGTGTCATGGCAGTAACTGTGGCACGTACACTTGGCATGATGAAAGAGAAAAGAGGACATTAGCAAAGAAGACTAGATTCTCTCATGCTAACTTTCTTATTACTGTTCCTCAGTTCGGGTATATTTTATAAAATATCAGAAACTACACGGGTTTTGGTGTCCCATTCGCATAATTTTGCATACTTCGAAACTCCTGAATCATCGATCATAATATTATTAGACACTCACCCATAAGTTTCACTTCTTTGTAAATCATCTAATATCCTTTACTCTAATATCATACTATCAACTCCCTGTCCTGGGTTGGGTGTTCGGTCGGAACGGAACGCAAACAAATTATAGAGTCAAAACTAAAAGAAGCTGATGCTTTGACGAAGGCATTATAGTTAAACAACATCTGCAAATTCATCATGTGCTCAGGATAGGACCACCACTACCAAAACCACTTCTACTTACTACTGGTACACATAACATTAAGCACCAAAACTTACTTTGTACATCAAGTGCTTTATTTCCAGAGTGAGTGAGTCAAGACTTTTATCGATTATGGGGGAATTTCAGCGATATGTGGGGCACAGGAAGCTGATTTACTTTGCCAAAAGGGTCAAAAATTAATTAGTGTCTTTCTATATTCCTTATAAGGAGATAAATATAAGGGTGAGGAGGAATGTCGCGTAGTAAGTATATGGTAGCTGTTCAGTTGTCCTTGGACACTTTGTTATTTATTATCACTAAGATAGAAATGAGCAAGGTACCCATATTATTACCTTTGGTTGAAAGGATGCAGACAGGCAGGAACCTTATGGTTCCTTTCTCTCGCATGTGAAACTGAGGGTATAGATAGAATAGAGCGGAGAGAATTGTGTATATTACATATTGTTGTATTTCCTATCTTGGGAAACTGTTTAGCGTGAGCGAGTTAGGAAATGAAGTCAGTGAAAAATATATCTGTGTGACAGGGACACACTAGAGAAATGTCTAAAGTTTCTATGAAGAATACCTTCAGCGACTGTTCTGGTGACGGAAGCCAATTCATTCTAGGGAGAAAGTAGGATGTAACTATGGACGCGTATGTATAGAAACATCTAGTTACACTCTATGAGGATGAACACGATTTATTTGTAAATCATTCCTAAGGGCCTTCTTCACCCAAATGTTGGATCTGTTCGATTGGATCTATGAAGGCTGACAGAAATAATATAATATTACTTCTTTTATCAAGATTGGCTAGAAATGGAAATAGAAATTCGATCCGAATCGTTTGGCTTCTAATAATGAAACTTTGAAAGCAATTTTTATGGATGATTTTACAAGAAAACAACACACATTCCTTGTTCCATTCTCATGTCAATGTCATCTCATATTACGGTATTACATCCTGCCTTTGTACGACTACTACATACTCGTGGAATGTAACAAACAAGTCAACTCTACTTGACTGTCTGTCTCTGTCTCTCTTCTCTATGTACGTATGTACAAATGTACACCAGAAAAACACGGAGCGAACTTAACTCAGTCGTTTTTATTTGAAACTGTCCAGAGAAATCATATCGACTGACAGATTAAATTCCCTTGTCCATTTTCTCTTCATTTCCTCGCCTTTTTGATTTATTTATTCCCTTTTGATTCTTGTATAGAAAACTTCCGCAAGAGAAATACACGCGATTAAAATAAATGTTTTTTTTAAATTTTAATTGAAAAATGCACAGAATCCTTAGGCAAAATACCAACCATAACCGTAGGATGGTAGGTATAGGTACTTTAGTTACGATTCTCGTTTCCAATCATAGAAATAGATTATATCGCGTAATACTTTGTTGAATCTAGTTCAGTTTGTGGAAGTTAAGAAAGTTTTGAGTGCCAAGTCTAAGAAAATGCCTGCTGGGACATCATTGTAGATATAGTGAGAAGGAAAATAGTATTTGTTAGTATGGACTCGCTGTTATGCGTGTTGCTACCACGGATCAGATTAAAAGAAAAGGAGATGCTATTGTGGTGAAAGTTCAGAAACTTTCCTCGAGGCTGAACTACTCCAACTGAGAACTAAGAAAGTGGAGAAATAACCAAATGGGTTTTTTACTACGTTACACTGATAGATATGATGATAAATATTATACCCTAGTGGATCCATGTAGTTGTAGACTAGACTTACGGTGTGTAGATAGATAGATCTAAGTTATTTATATTGATATCACTATTCACATCACATGGCCTATTGACCTGCTAACTAACCCTGTCATGGGTGAATCAATAACTCGAGGGGATAAATATTGACTGGAAGTATTACCTATATTATAATTCCCTTAGCGGAAACAGGTCAGCGACTTGCGACTCAGCGTTGTTTTATTATTCAACTCTCCTTTTCTTTTCAAACCTCTCCCTCTGGAGTTGAACAGAAGTAAAGTAGTATTAGAGAGTAGGAAGAAAAAGTAAGATGCAAAAGAAGGGAGTCTACTCGCTTGATTTTATTTTATTCACCCTGTTTACGTTGCTAATAGAGTGTAGACAAGTCTTAGAAAAGACTTTAGTATTAGTAGAACACAAGTAGAAGTCATACTGACTTACTGACTACTCTATTTCCTTTTTTTTTTTGCATCTAGAGCAGGAAGCAATGGTCATGGACTCTTCGGACTTCTCTGAAAGTCAATTTGAGATGCTTATCAATTTTATTTCTATTTGGTAGACGAAGACACTTTCTCGAACTTTGTAGCCCGGATTGAGAAGGAAGTCATGCAAATTTAATGTGCCTATTGTTGAGGTGGATGTACTCAATTGATCGATTTTGAGAGCTTCTCTCTCTACTCATGTCATATTTCAAGTCTAAAAGGTAATACAGTGTAGGCAACCCAATGCTGAAATGACTTAGTGTGCCTAACTCTGACTTGTAGAAGAGGTAAAAGGTAGAAAAACAACCTTGATATGCCATTCGACTCCTATCTCATTTATCTCGTGGACGTACTACTAGAACCTCTTACTTAAGTTAGCTTCGTTCATTTAGTTAGATACCCCTTCTTTATTTTCCATGTCCTGTCTCACTACTACCTTGCCTCTAGTTCGGCATCTTTTTACAAGAGAATGATTCGATAAAATCCCAAGGAAAATTTATAAATCCGGTAAGTAATCTTTTTTTCCTAAAAGGAAAATCAATAGAGCTTCATCAACAAACAGACTGAGGTATAGCGTTCATGCTCCCTTGGAATGGAAAGAACCTTAAGCTACTTACAATAGCTTAGAAGCTTCTCCGGTCCCTTTCTCACAGACTCCACTTTTATCCGCCGTGTATTTATCTACTAGTTTTCTGTTCATGAGACATTCTAGATGGAGAATTTCCCTTTACCAGATTATCCTCATTTAAAAATTTAAATGGCTTTTATGCAAATGTCAAAAGAGACATTTTTAGATTAGAGTACAAGTGATCATCCTGAACCTAATCTCTTGAATCTCTTCCTATATCTCTTTGGACCTTTTTTTACAAAACGAGGGATCTATAATCATTTTTTACTCTATGAGATGAATTTCAAACGAGGGTAGTGGAATAGTTGTTAAAACCCTTTGAAATTTAATGCCATGCCATAACCTCATTTTGTTCATTTGCATACTTTAAAATTAAAAGTATAAATTCAAAAAAAAACAAATTCACAAGTTTAAAAACACGATGACCTTGAATTTATCCCAGTCGAGTCTGTTATCCCTTTCCAATAGTAACAACTCAAAAAATGTCTAAATGCATGCTTAATACCCGATCCGGCCGGACAATGTCAAACACTCCTCTATCCTCTTAAGATTACTATTGGAAACCGATCTTTGCATCTGTCCGAAATTCTCGGAATCCTTTGATGTAAGATAATATAATTCCTTGATAACTGTCTACCCATTTTATCTCGTCTACAAAGCAGGCACAAACTCTACAATTTTATCAAATATACGGAACGTAATAAAGTCTTTAATGTTTTTATGTCGTTCCAGACAAATGCTAAGGTCTTTAGCAGTAATTGTGCCAATAACAACTAGACTTCTACTAAAATATAGTTATATTCAGACCTGTTACTTTTAACGATATAAATAACTACCAGATACCATAAAGCAAGCAATAAATTAAATCCCTATATGCTTTTACTATTTTAAACGTCCGTCCGAAATGAGTAACATCTGATGCGTCTGGTTTTCTTTTAGCAATAAAGATTTGGCTTGAGAGCATATTTGACAAGAATAAAAAATTGAATCTTCCAAACATAAGGTATAGTTCCGGGGGCCGGGGGGATGAATATGTTCAGGTGGGCTTGTTTTCCGAGAGATTATATTCATCCGTGGATCTGTGTTTTCCGATATAAAGTTGCTTTCAAGGGAAACATTCGACATTTAATTCATCGTAACAAAATTTTTGGTTGTGAGGGAAAACGAAGGTTCTCGCTTCGTTGTTCGTATTAAATTAAAGCTTGGCTATGTTATAAATGCTTTTATTCAACTTCCGCTCAATTAAATCGTACAGCAATTTTGCTTTAATAAGATATGTGATTTTCCTGATTTCATTTTTTCTGTTATGCGACTGTAGTACTGTAGTTGTTACATATGAAAGAATTTTTAGCAAATTTTTTGTGTCATGCTGCTAAACCAAGCAAATTAAAACATGTGTTTTGGTTTAAAGACTAATAATCATGTAGAGCTCATTTCTCACCTAGGTATAATGATGAAGTAGACAATTTATTATCATTTAGTAGAAAGAGAGTACATTGTGATATATTTAAGTACCTTACAAAGGAAAATACTTTAATAGATCTAACATCTAAGGTAAATGTAAAGTGATTTCTGACAGGAACAATTTACGTTAATAATCTCGAGTATATATAGTGAGCATTATGTGAGACTTTAATGGGAAACCAAGACTCTCCAAATAATCAATTAACACAAGAACCCACTAGTCAACAGTCAGCCAGTAGTTCAAGAGATCACATAATGATCTATTTTCTATGTTTATTTAGCTGGGCAAACATTCATCGCAATGCATTTAGTCTACTCATCTCTCGAAGGAGAATTTGCACAAGTCTCATGCATTCTCTACAGGTAGATTCGGGATCCGGACGAGATATGGACAACAGAAATATGGACAGTCAATATACGGACGGACGAGATATGGACAGCCAAAATATGGACATGTAAATTCCATGGACAGGTCAATATATGGCAGAGAATAAGTAATATATAGTATCTATATATTACTTATTCTCTGATATATGGACAATGGTCCCCGGGGTTTCATATAGAACGAACAGGCTTATATTTATGAAATTTAATACATAGCTTCTTTATTAATAGACATAGGTCCAAAGCAAATTATTTAAAATTCAATCAATTCAAAGTTGCATTGTCTGTTACACTTTTGAGGTTCCTTTGCTTATCTTAAGCGCTGATAAGTATAGATAGGCACATAATCGAAAAAGTAGTTTTTTTAATAGCAATTAAAAATTGTTTCAGCCAACCATTTTAATTTTTAATTAAATCGCCCAGTAATTGACAAAGTTCATAGATGCTTTTATTATGCGCTGATAAGTTCAAAGATAAGCATCAAATTTTAAAATTTGTTTTTGAAGTAAGGTTTTAAATTTATTGCGCAGTAAATTTAGTAAATTAACCTAGATTTTAAATTTGAAGTAAATTGCCCAGTAAATAACAAAGTTTATATTTATACGCTTATCTTATGAACTGATAAGTCCGTAAATAAGTACCAAATTAAAGTAACCCTTTTCGCAAAGGGATTTTAAAATTCTTTGAGCCGTAAGTTTTAAATGTGATATAAATCGCCCAGTACTTGAAAAATTTCATAGATGCTTATTTTATGAGCTGATAAGTCCAAAGATAAGCATCGAATCGTCATTTTTTAAAAAATATTAAGATTCTAAAATTACTCCAAAGTTGTTTTAAAATTTGAAATAAATCGCCCAGTAAATGACAAGGGTCATATTTTTATGCTTATCTGGAGTGCTGTTTAGACCGTACATCAGTAAAACAGTCCTAGCTCCTCCGCCCCCTGATTTTTAAGGGGTCAAAAAGGTCACTGCCACGTACCACCCCAAGCCGCAAGTTACATCATTCAAAAGCCCTTTAAAAGCTGAATCGATTGACCCTAATTTCAAGTTGAGGTGGTACGTGGCATTGGGTGTTTTTGAAAGATTCTGAAAATGATCACCCAGAAACCTAAACCACATTGTCAAGTTCAGACCAACATGAGATTTAGCAATCAGGGACCCAAAAACCTCATCAATTTCAGTGTCTCATGAATTCGAACCGACTTATAGCCCCACCCGCCTTTCGTCCAAGATGTCGAAAAAGGAAAGCTACGAATTAAGTTCGTGGTAGTAGAAAAGGACACAAAGAGGAATAAAAAATAATTGAATAATTAAAACTATAATTTTTTAGCATAATTAAGAAAAAACTAACTGTCCATTAAATGACCTGTCCATGGAATTTACCTGTCCATATAGCTGTTGTCCATATCTCGTCCTACACCCGGCAGATTCGTCAACATTTCAAATTAAAATATTTTTCAACAAATTAAAAGAATTGCAATTTTCAAAAGTCTTACTTTCAATTACCGGTGGCTTATACTTATTTTCTAAGAGATATACAACTGAAATACAATAAACTGCATAAATTATACACTTTCTACAGCATATTATAAAAACTGCCTGTTTACTGTATAGTCTGTAAAACTCTGAAGGTTTTAATTGTAATTTAATCTATCATATCATATTGTGGCTGTGGGCTAGCTACCTTATTTAAGATGAACGAAACTAGCTTCATTATTTTTTCCCATTATACAGCCTAAGAGAGAAAGAACAAAGCTTGCTTTTTGATGGAATAAAATATTTAGAAAGGATTTTATCAAAGCAAAGTCTACCTATATACTACGCAATTCAACTAAATGGTGAACAATAAAGAATTCTATTTTTATTCCTTCGACACAAAATTACATTTAATCGCTTCAGTCTACTTCAATTTCTTCTATACATTGAATTGTCCTTGTCAAAATATAACACCTTGGTTTAAATAGATAGGGATTTCACAATTTTACTTTAATGTTCCACTGACACTCAATACGATTCAATATACTCTCGTCCTGGATAAAAACTCGTCATCTTTTTTATCCCACTGTTGACTTTGCAATTTTCATGAACTGATGCTTTTACAAGATATCGGGAAATATTTTGCTGACTAGCTTTTGCAGCCGTGCTTTTTATTATTTTGGGTCGTCACGCGATGTTAAATAGAAAGTGTATGGTAAATATCAATAAGTTAAACGCTAAGTTATTTGATAACAGGAACTACCTCAGTGTGGAAGGAAAGTATTGTGTGAATCTCGAGTAACCGGACAGACTGAAACTTCCATCCATTTTGAATGAAGAGAACAATCAACAAAATCGCACAATACAGGAAGTTTGTCCTGACATATATAATATTAGCCTAAAGCCTGACATCACTTTATCACTTCAATCCCAAGTCCGGTTTCATTAATTTAACAAAGCAAGCCTTGAAAATTTGCGAAAGTTACTTTAATCTAATAGCGCTTAGGTTTCCACACATAATAATGTAAATCTCTCTATTATATATGGATTTTTCATAGTACAAAATACATGTTTTCCACTTTGTTAAGGGTTGTCAAGTTTTGAACTCTTTTGATTAAATACATTCGACACAATAATATATAACATGAACCATCATCGAGAGAGAGGAACATGGAAATTGTCAAATTTAGCCTTATTTCACGTAGCCAATAGTGCACGTAGGTAGGTGGGGAAAGGATTTCTAATCACATGTACGACATGTATGTTTCAATTCAGCAAAACGGATGGACACTTAGAGAAGGGGATGATGAGTGGATTTGAGATTGGGAAAGCAGACAGAGTGAAAACATGAGTTGAATTTATAGATGAGGAACGTATAAATAATTCAAGGAGAGTTGTTCCACCCAAAAACATTTTCTGATCAAATACCAACCGACCATTTTAACTACATTAGCGTCCATTCCTTTTCTACTCGCATATAAATAATGGCCCTGACATGACATATCCCCACTATGCCGACCCACCACCACTGCTAACCCGTAAGTTTTACCATCACAACTTTTTTACTCTCACTTTGGTGTTACGTAGTAAGAGAGATAATGTTTGCAGAGCTAGATGTGAATGGAAATACGAATATGAGAGAGAGTCAGGTGAAAAATTCAAGTGATAATACCTTCTTCGTTGTCCTTAATGTGATGCTTTCTCTTGGCTGATTGGTTAACTCCCATGGTGCCTCAGAATCCAAGATCCTCTCCGTCTAAGATAAATTCTGAGTAGAAGTATTCGAATACTTCAAGTTATGATATAATGGGAAGTTCGTGGAATGAATCCAATGTGGACTTCTCTTCCTTCCAGAAAATCCTTAGAGAGAGAGAATGACAAGGAAAAAAAATTTACTCAGTAAACTCTCACTTCCTGCTGCATCAAAGAAATATACTGTTGGATGGGCTATTCTGTCTACTACTTACTTTTTTTATTATAAGATGATAATTTCAACGATAGTAAAAAGAGTGAGAGAGGTTGACAAATTTTTGGGGGGTGCACGGATGTCCGTCTTCCTTTAGCAGCTTATTATTATGGGAGAGTCATATGCAGTTTGCTGTCAGTAATCTGTAAGCCCATTACACAAAGCGGATCGCATCACATCGCAATTTCTTTCATCTTCTAGCTCATTCTCCATCCCTATTCATTCTTAACCGTCATTTTCACTCACAATCTCACCTCAATTTCCTCTTTAATGGGTTTTTCCCAAGCTGTTTTCCCTTAGTTTGGGTAATCCTTAACCTTAACACCAACCATCCAACCAAGAAGACCAAGTCAAAGGGCTTTTTCTCCCAGCTCACTTTCTCCCCATCTATTTCAGCTGTTGCTTTTGCCTTCCTTCACTACTATTGTTCTCCCTCTTCACTTTCACCAGTCATGAATACAAAAGACGATTTCCTCTCGTAATTTTTCCTCCTTCGTTCCTTCCTGAAATGGATCATCAAATATGAAATTTCATATTAAATAACACTGCTATTATCTCTTACATAATCGCTGTCGCTTACTCTTTATATAGCAAAGCTACTTAATAGTAAAATAAAGACATAATTAGAACATATCAAGATGTATCATGCATTTTCACATCCTATTTCAAAACTCTGGATTGCTTCTTTTATAAGAGCGAAGATTATAACACTTAAAAAGGCTTATTATGAGCATTTATTACGAATGGGGTTAAAAGCTATTAAATTATATGTACAATTCTTATATAATTCAAAAGCCAAATAAGCAGACAATGTGTACATGAGGATGGTATATAAATACAAATATTGAGGAGGTTTACTACCTTACTAATTTGAGTCACGCCTTATCATTTGACGAAATAACTATACACATTAGATAGAAATAGTCTTACCTTGTGTAACCTAATGGCAGTAATAACATACCTGTCATTATGGGGGAAAATGGTGCTTTTCCTATTTCTCAAGTTGTGGCTTAAGCTACATGATTTGATTATAAATGATGTTAATGTTTCAATTAGTTATTTCAAATGGACAGTTTATGTCTTTCTTATAAATTTTCAATTCCTTGCTTCAATTCTATATTTCAAAAGTCGAGAAAATGTTTCGAATTTGTTTTGCATTGACAATTTTATTGAAAAATAGAGACCATTATTGTGTTTATAATGTCTTCCCTTTATGTATTTATCTTTCAAAGGGTACCAATAAATAAATATACTTACTTTGCTCCATAAACCATACTTTTTTGCTTGTTTAACTGGAAAGTTTTATTTTTTTCATCTATAAAATTAAAATTGTGATTGATTCATGATTTATTGTGTATTAGAATAAGAAAATGACAACACTTAGTAAAATGTAAAAGTCCAAAAAGCTGAAACTAAAAAATCCAAGACTATTTAAAATAACATGTCCTTAAAATGTGTAGTTGTAATAATTTAAAAACTTGGGAACAGAAACTAAAATCGACTTTTGAAATCGTGCATGAGAAATGTATTTGTATAACTGCGGGCAACCTTTTTTTAATCAAGTTCAACTCCCTATATATATCTAGCCCTTAGATATTTTAATAGAAGGAGAATCCTGTAGTTTCACTAGACGAGTAACTCCTTCAAAGATGGTTTACAAGAGTTACTGAAATATTTATGCGAAGTATAATCTTTTTTTGAGAAGTTTTCGTAACTTTCGGTTTAAATTGGTGGTTTGTACCTGAATACAAAGTTGTTTGAGTTGAGATAAAATATGCAAGTTGACATATAGTCTTGTGCAAATAAAAGAGAGAACCACAGCCCGGCAGCCCACCTGCATGCATGTTTGCAGGAGTTTAAAAATTTCAAAAGTAAATAAGGTTCAATCAAGATTTCTAAAATAAAAGCAACCACCGCGTAATTAAAACCTAAACTCCAAGTTACATCGCATGTGAGATAGTGGTCGGGTTTGGTACAATTGTAAACTTTAACCATGTTCCAGGAAGAAAAGTGGAGCAAGCAGATTATACTTAATGATAAGCACCAGAAGGAAAAATTTTCGATACCTAAGAAAAAACAATTATGCAGAAATAAGTAAATGTATCTCTGTCTAATTTACGAAGTTGAGAAATTCACGAGTATTATTCTGCAGTTCACGGTTTTGAACAGTCACAGCAGTAGGGAGTTCATTAAAAGTCAGAGCTAATTTATGGATATTGTTCATCTAAAGTTTAGAGGCTTTGCCTTAATTTGGATTAACTTTCATAAAGTTTAGATGAAAAAAATATGTGACTGACTATAGGAATTAATGAATTAAAGTATAATGAAATTATGGTTGAGGAGAATACAAAACTTACACAGTAAAAGTGAAGGGAGAGAAATGTTCAGCTAGGTAAAATGAAAGGAAAGATGCCTGGAAGACAGAAGGAATTTAATTTACAAAAGGATTCGTTCGTATAAGTCAAGTTTTCTTCCTTGAGCTTGAATAGATCTTCATCTTCATCTATTCTTTCACATTTCATGAATGAATGATCTTGTGGTTTATTGGCTGGGAAAATAAAAGCATTTATAAGTTGGCTTTGTTGTTCACTCATGGAACTTAATCCCAAATGTTACCTTCTTCATGTGAAAACTCATGAGTTCCAATGTGACTTTAATCTACATCTCCCCAAATCCATGCATATACATATTTTCGAATAATTTTCAAAAAGTTCAAAGCAAAGCGTCCTTTCTTATCCTAACCGCAATGTTTCCTTCCTCAGGGTCATACTATAATCTCATAAAGGTGAAGAATAAACAATAAGTGTTTTAATAAATCAACAGATATCACATCCACAAAAGATCTCTAAGCCGATAGTGATTAATGCCTTGCATTGTTATTCATCCCTGTGTTTTCCTCTCTTTGTCAAGGTCGTTTTCCATTTATTATCTCATGTTAGGATAGAAAAACACCTAGGACTAGGACCTACACTTTGTATTTTAAAGCTTGATGTAAAGTTCTAATTCCCAATCCCACTATTGAGGTCAGGAAAAGGCAATTTCCATGAATCCGTCTACTCATCATCTAGCGTTGAGGTTGAGGTGACCCCCCTGAACCACAAAAGAACGCTTTACGACCGAATTCAATGAGTATAATTCAGGATGAAGAGTAATTCATTATGGGACACATACATAGAAAACATATTATGATTGTTGTGCATGTGTATCTATTATGAAAGGAATATTATTATTAAATTATAGTTTGTTGTAGTAGCAGGCAGACCATGCCGTTTTAATCTTCATGAATAGGGTAATGAGCTTTTGATTGTACTTGGACGTGGCACACTCGTGGTTACTACACATATCTCTAAGGGACAATTACAGCTTCCTTCCAAACTAGACTGACTAACTTTCTATTTATCATTATACCCCATTTTGCCCACTGCTGGCAGGATGATAATGGTAAAACGTCTGTTTCTATTCTCAAACCATTACTTGATGGGCTTTTAGTGGCCCCGTTTTCCATTAAATATTCTATTATCTTGATTTCACTTGTTTCACTAATGGGACTTCTTTTTGTTACACAACGAGGAATAACTACAAACTAGCAGGAGCTTCTCGATTCCTAGTAAATTCAATTCTTCATGTCGGCTTTTATCTTTATGTATCAATTATAAACTGTGTGTTATATATGAATATACTATAATTCTTTGAATTTGTTCAGTCAAACTGTTTCTCTATAAACTAATTATAGATTTCACCTGTCTGGACTTCTTATTAAGCTCTCTTTTGTTACAAATGTCCGCCTACTCCCAATATATTTTGAGCCCTCCTTATAAAAGATCTTTTGTATGAGAGAAACTTTGTTTAAAAGTGTCCAGCTCTGATTTAATTGGTTGACATGGCTAATATGCCAAAGATTAATGTAGGCTATCAGAGCTCATAGAACTTGGTCTGTCGAAGACAAAGCAATCAGTCATCTCTTTTTCTATCTCATTTTCTCTCTTCTCATTTTCAATGTCTTCTCTGTGGTTGACAGCCATTAGAGAAAAGTACACGATCACACGATCCATCCTACAAGTAGTGACTGACTACTGTACAAGAGAAAGGACAAATCCGATATCTGCCATCCCATCCAACGAACCAACCACACTAGACATCCTATCGCATAGCATCCCATACAATTTCATCCCATCACATTCCGTCGGATGCAAACTCTAGGCTTTATCCTTTCTTCCTCTTGCAGCTTCTCAATTCAAACGTATATCTATTATTATTATGCTATCTATCTAAGCCATACATATACACACATCTCTGTTAGAAAGCCTTCTGTGTAAAATCGTATTTTCTTTAGATTCGGGATTTAACCTGCTCACAGTTTGTCAGTTTAGTTACAATTCTGCTATATATAGTTGTTCCCATAATAAGTAGGGCTTAAACCCTATCTGATCCCCTAATTAGTACTAATGCCTTCGATTAACTAATTTCTCCTTCGGTTTACCTTCTTGAAGGAGACAGGAAGGCTGGATTATTTTTTCTTCTTGACAGAGTGTTTTTGAGTCACCCATATCCCAGAGGTTTCACCTACAAGTTATTTATTCATGAATCTTGTGCTATCTTTGCTATAGGATATTTGTTTTAGTTTCAGTCAAGCAAGAATATTGCTCCATATCCTTTTGTTTCCATCATTAGGATATGAAATTCACTTGAGTAAAGTATTCTACATGCATCTTACTTTCCATAAACATGCAAATTATTGTAAATGCAAATGCATGCAAGCAAACCCGACAAACCTTATGCTGCTGGTGCCATGCTGTAAAATGTAACAGCAACATGACTCAAGAATGCAATATATACTTCGCACGATATATGGAAATGGGATCGTTTCACCAAAAAGTGCAAAGGTAGGATAAGAAGGAAAGAGATTTAACAATTGAGAAGGTAAATATAAATACGTTAGTTTTGAATGTACCAAGTCTACAATGAAAGCTGAAAGAAAGCAATTTAGAAAAATACAGTTATGCTGTATTTCATTGGAGAATGAACACAAGTAGTGACTTGCCAGTCAGCAGCTATTTTCTCTGGGGGCAAACAGTCTCTTCTACTGAGACACGAATACAACTTTCTTTAGACTTTAGAATTGTTTCGGCTTCTCCGTCTTCTGTTTTTTTTCTCCGTGGATCACTCAGAAAATCCACAACAGCTTGGTCGCTATATGCTACTACGGATGGTGTTGTATTTGGTGAAGAAATGTGGTATATGAGGACATTAAACAGAGTAAAAACGACTACCTGAGCAACAGATAGACATAAGTTTACGTCAACCCTTATCTCAAACCCTTATCTTACACATACTCCTTGTCCTACTCTGTAAGAGAGACAAGAATAACGTTCCCAATTTTATATTTACAACAAGAGTTTTTTTTTCTACACAATAAATATAGCCTTTGCTCACACCAAGTAATAAAATCGGTTTGGAAATGTGTAAAGGTGCTGAGTATATCTTGCTGAGGTTAGAGTGGTGGAAAGTTAATACAAAATTCGATAGTGAGAGGAATTGTGACTTTTCTTTCAGATAAAGTCTCGAGATTGAAAGGGGAACTTGACGATGAGTCTCGTTCGTCTTCCGTCACTTTGTTGAATGCACCAAACACTTTCTTTCACTGCTGACCGATCTATTTTTTCTCTCCGTCTGTCCCCAGTTCATTCAACTATATTTAATTTAAACTTTTACTCTCGACAGACTTTTCTTTGCTAAAAACACTTTCCAACATTTTACTCTCCTCACTCTTTTTTTATACTTTCTTTAGCTTTACTTGCTAAGTGCCTAATGTGAGACTTTCACCACCTTATTCACCTAACTTAAGTGTGAGTTTAAGAACGGACATTACATGCTAACTCTAACGTTGGGAGATCTTTTTTTTAAATACTTCAGCCAGAAAACGATCAACTTAAATGGTCATAATGATGGGGGGTCATGAGATACTTTAAGTAAAACAACCGTTAACCGTACCACCGAGAGTTTCAAAGCCTGTGTTTAGTTTGGTGTGTATAATACTTAAAATTAGTCAAGGTAGAATTGGTCCAGTAATCGGAAACTATCTCTAAAAATCTTAGGTTTTACCAACCTTCTCCCGGCGGTACACAGCAAGCCCAAAGCTTTAAGTGAAAGAGGAAATGAGAGAAAAAGTTTGTTTTGAAAAAGTTTTCTCCTAACGTATACAACAAATGTTCTAACCTTAACAGGTGAAAGCAAACCTTATTTTTTCCTCCTACATTGAATAGAGTAGTTGACTGTGTTGTAACAAGTGAAGTTGGATTGAGTACTTTATTATTACGAACTGTGGAGAGAGAGAGAGAAAAAACTGTAAATAAACTGAGCAACGTGTGTGTGGGCTATGTGAGAACAATCATTCAGAGGGAACTCTTCTGAAACGACTTGCTGGCACAAACGAAGAAAACACACTAGAATTCATGAGGAAATGAAATGAAGGGAAAACATCTTCAGTGAGTCTCTCTCTCTGGCAGTAGTACTTTCTCTCTCCTTTTACATGGACAACTTTCCCTGATATCTTTCCTATGGCCAATATCTGACCGTATTCAGAGTGACTAAGTGCTAAGTGCTAGTAGCTAGCACCAGATCCACTACTATTCCTATTGTACACACAGAGTATCAAAAACGAGTCGTGGAAAGTTGATGCTTGTATTTTCTATGATGTGGCATGCACATAATAGTAAACTGGAAAGTAATCGCCCATCCAAACATTCATAGTAGTATCTACCTGTCATACATAAAATAGTCAAGCTAGGGTCAGAACAGTGAGGCCTAATATCTCTGTCTATGTGTCTTCGAATGGTGAAAGTGGTAGAGTAGAAGGTAAATGTGATGCAATGGTAAAATAAAATGCTTCTCTAAGGCTAACTTGACTATCTATTCATGCCATTTGGTATGTATTATACGTATTATTTCACGAAGCGGACTTCCAAGCCAGGCCAGAAGAGATGGATTGGCAGTGGTGGTCGTGGATCGCGCACACTCTTCATCTTCACTTACCTTTCTCCTCTACCTAACTTTCCTTCTTGGGTGAATAGTGGTTTTAGCTTAAGTCACACAATATTACATGTACATGCATGCCTCTTTTTTCTCACCTGGATGGGTTCTATCTGCCTTTTCACTTCTTCTTCACGTACACACATATCGTATCGTATTATTTATGCACTATTTCTTAATGGTCCTCTTGAAACTTGAAACGCTCAGAGATATCATATAGCAGGGAGTACAAGATAGATAGTAAATGTAAATTACAAAATGTAATAACTTACTTTACCCTAGAGTAATTGTATAATAGTAAATACGTATATATTCAACTATATGTATCAAATTTCTTGCCTCCATTTACTTTCTTCTCTTTTACGTCCATCAAACGATAGTGTAATAACTTAATACATTGAAAGTGAAACGTAGAGGATTGCATGCTGTGGGAAAGAACCTCAAACTTAAAATAGCTGAAAAATTTCCTACCTTTGTACTCTTTACCGACTGCTGCGGTAAAAGCCTAACCAACATTTCGTAGTTTGAGTCAGTCAGTCTTCCTTCATTATTAATGCTTATTTTTCCGTACTCACTTTACAAGTTTTCTCTTAACTGCCTACACATTCTATCTTCAAGAAAAGAGAGAAATTCTTCTCTTTAAATAGGAAACAGTACTTTTCACATGGTTCAAGTGGCTGCGGTTCTGCAGTAATGAAAATAACAGTGCTAGCAGCAGTAAAACATACTGAGTTAAGAGAATACTGTTGACTCTCTCTACCCTTATTTGAAGGTATTAGTGAAAGTAAAACGGTTCTAAAACTATGAATGTGATATTCAGTAAGGGTATTTTACTACCTTGTTAAGGTAAACATGCACGTGCACAGGGTATTACAATCCTCAATAATCTTCATCGCTTGTTTTCTCTTTCTTTCCTTGTCACCTTGCGTCAGGCGTTCTTTTGTAACTTTTCTATTCTTCTTTGGCACTACTTACTATAGTAATAAGTATATTTTGTGTCAATATTTGATGATCTTCGCCTAGAAAAGGTCAAGCAGGGGATGATGGTATTATGAGAGTTGAGAGAAAGGGATCGGATCTTAAAGGGAGGATGGCTTTTTCTTTGCCGTGGTGGTGATTTTAATATCAAGGCAGTATTAGTATTAGTAGAAAGTAAGCTTGGATTGGTCTAGTCTTTGTGGTTGGTCATTGTAGTACAAAGGAAATAAAAGAGTTTAGCGAAAAGTAAACATCTCAGTATCTCACGTTCTGTGATTCGAAGAAAAAGGTCGAAATGTGAGATCTGAAGACTCACTCAGTGAGTGATTGAGTGAGTAAAGCTCTCTCTACACTCTACATAATATAAAGTGTTATATAAGCGTACACCCAGCCCAGTGCATTCTCATCCAGCCACTTCATCACGATCCATCTCATCAAAAGGATTTTTTTGTTAGAACCAGTAGGGTACTCAACAGGTTCTATCGTTTCATTTACAAACACTAATAATAAGGTTTTATTTCTTTAGTTAGGTTGAAGCATGTGTTTGCATTCAAAATATTTTGATTAAAAAGTTCTCCATTGATCCATTCCATTTCATATTTTAAAATAGCTTTCTATTTGGGTTAGCTTTTTAACCCCGTATGGTGGTATAAGCTATTACAAAGGAAGTGTTATATATATGTTGGTTCAATGAAACATACGTGGTACTTACCTAATTGGATTTGCATGCATTATACAAGATGGGAAGAAAATATTAATTCCCATTTAATCCAAGGGATTAAGCGAGTTTCAGCGTTTGTCTTTCTCCCAACATGACTCGAAGATGCGGTTTATATAATAAAGGGAAAAAAGAGTTGTGAAAATAATTCTAAGCTAAGCATGTATTTAAGACTAATGAGACTGACCAAAGGGATACTCTACTGAGATTACCCTTCTGGAGACGACAGTACGTTTCACTGTGTTTTAAGATTTTCTCTGATTGTGAGTAAAAAGATGATTAATTCTGATTTTTAGAAAGCTTAACGAACCATATTATGTATTATGAGAAGTTATTTCTAAAAACTATTTTGGACAGAGTAATACATAATATAGATGGCTGGCTATTCTGGGCATTTGTATTATTAGAACTAGGCGATGATTCCTAAGGGGCGAAATATGTCAACTTGGTTATTAGAAAAATCGATCATGGAAACAGGACAAAGTACAACGGGTAGGTTGGAAATCAAGTGGATTTCATGCCTCTTCTGCCTCTCCGTTACACCTCAAGCATATAACCATTTCATTTATACATAATTTATGTACTTTCCATGTTTCTGGCAGAGCGGATTCATTTCTTCCTTCTGTTTCGCTTCATTCAAGATAGTCAGTCGTGTTATATGTTGGTATTAAAACTGACATTCTATTTTCCCATTTTCAAAGCCCAAGAGTAAATAACGGACTTTACTTGCTTTACCCCAGCCGCAGCGTAATCTAAATCTTCCTTCAGAGAACGACAGTCGACACTAAAAATCTTATAAAAGAACGACAGTCGACACTAAAAATATTATAAAAGAACGACAGTAAATCACCTTTCAGAGTAATTACTTTGTCAATTAGGTTTCCCCGTTCGAGTAACCAAACCAGGTCTACCTCAAACTAAACTTGCCTGAAAAATCTTTCCTGGCTTGAACTATGAATTTTGTGTGAAGTTGAACCAAAGCTTCCGAGTTGAAGTCAGGAGTAAAAATGTTCAACCATATAATGTGACATGACACAATAACATGACTTTTGACATGCTGAGGCTTTGCGTAATAAGACTTCGAAAAGCTTCCTACCTTCGAATTTCAGAGTGGACTTTACCCCTTAAGCTTGCCTCGGATTCGCACAAGGAAACAGCAATATTAGGTGTATGAGACAATGAGACCTGACACTCGCACTCGCAACGTCTCACACTTCCCGTGAGAATCCACTAAATCCACTAGAGTTTCCAATTGATTCGATTCATTGGAAACCACATCAAAAACTTAAGTTTGTTTACCTCTTCCAGAAGTTTCCTGTCTTTAGAATGCTAAAAAAGCCCACACACCACACCTTTGCCTCCTACACTACACTTAAGGCTCCTGGGATGTGTTCATACGGTAACAAAACCACAGAAACTCGTACTTTTTGAAACTTTTTTATTACAGCTTTTTCCTTTCCTGTGTACATTTTCAATATACAGTGTTCAAAGACTGCATAATCCTTGAAACTTACGCTGACAAATAACTACAACAAACAAACGCTCGCAAACATCAACAACAACAAGGAAACGCTTACTGAAATTAATATGCGAAAAAGGGGGGAATCCATAGAAATATATATTAATAAACCTTAGTAAATGGTGTAACAAAGGAGCGCCAGAGCACGGGGGGACTGTTGGGGGGTCATATGGGGACTTTTAGGGGATCATAATATCATAGTAAGTAAGCGGTGGCAGTGGAGAAGCCATATCGAAAAAATTTTTTTTACCTATCTTTAACATTGGGGGGACTTTTGGGGTCATAGTATAGTATCATAGTAAGTATATAAAGCATGCGGTGATGGAGGAGAAGGAATTACGAAAAAAAATTTTTTCCCTATCTTTAACATTGGGTCAGAAATTTGACCTTTTTGTTGTGACCTTGGGGGTGGTCCTACAAGACCCATCTCGGAACTCATGAAAACTATTGGTTTCTAGAACATGTATACCAAATTTCATCCGGATATCTCATTCCGTTCTTGAGTTATCGCTCTGACAGACGGACACACAGACAGACACACGGACAGACAGACGCAGTGAAAACCATAAATGAGCTGACGCTCCTTAATAGGTATAAACAATAAAAAACAGGAGGAATAAATCTATAACACACTACTATTCTATCATATAGATATTAATCTTCGGGTTGATTTTGACACATTTAGCAATTTGACTGACTGCTCTGATTATTCGGCTGAAGAAAGCGATTAAATAAAGTACACTTTATAAAATTTTCCCCTGACTGACATTATCTCGAATTGATCGAATTCCGTTTTTTTTTCAAGTCAAAACTTATTTTCAAAATACATTATATTAAAATATGGTTTATGAATAGGGATGAAGATGCATAAATATGCAAATATGTGTTAATAATGCGAGTAAATGAGGATATGACATGATTAGCAAATTAGCGATGGCAACGGAAACATTTTGAAACTATCGTATTATTCCATTTTTAACTGTTTTTGAATGTATTTTTTGAGTAAGAATGACATTTTTTTAACTTTCTGATAAAACACAAAATAGAAGAGTTTTGCGAATTTTCATGCTTTTATTGATGAGGAAATGTCTTTATGATTAGACCAAAGTCTACTACCTTAATGTTAATATCATACCCCCGGATCAAAGAGACAGGACATGCGAGACATCTCAAGAGAATGTAGGCAGTTACCCGTCAGATATGTTAAATGTATAGGAAAGAACTCAATGGATCTAAAACTCTATGAAAAGAGTGTGGGCGGCAAATAAATTTTACGTACAGCTTATGGAAATAAAAAAAATACATGCATTTTCATCTCAACTAGCTCGTTCGTGCATCTATTTGTATTAAGATATCTATATCTATGGATTAGACTCGTATTTGATATAGAAATGAGTGTAGATGAGGCCAAGATAGATGCTGAGTGAGAGTGAACACCAAAGCTGAGTGTTGCTGAAAGTGAAGACAAAGAGTAGAACAAGAGAGACTAAATGTAGACAAACTTTTTCCGCGAACTTTAAATCTTTTGCATGCTCAAGGCAACGAAGCACGTTGCATTGTTCCAACTCTCAGAATATTTATGATTTAGTTTTTCTTTTTCATTTTTACTTAATACTTCATACTTACGATTTGTGGTTTGAAATAGAAAACTAAACTATAAATAACAACTTAAGATGCAGAACGACGATGTAAGTTTCATTTCATTTTCATTTATATTGCGAGAAAAATTAATTATATGATCTTGTACGTTGGTAGTTAGTGTGTAGTGTGTAAAAATTAAAATGCTATTTTGTGTTTTGTGCATTTTCAAAATTACAAATATGAAATCTAGGTAATTCATGACTGTGTACTGTATAATTAATACATTATGGATTGATTTTACAGATCGTTTGGAATATCATCAACAAATCCTTCTGTTCATTTAAAGTCAAGTAAGTTTAAAGTGTAATTATAAAAATAGTGTGTAGTGAAATGCTTTGAATCTATATTTTGTCAAAAAACAAGTTGACTGTAAAGATAGTGAATTAATTCGTCCACCTTTGATAATATGTACTACTCCAGATTTACAATCATTTATCGATCAACACTACACACTACAATTTATAGAATTGTTTAGTACAAAATTTAAAAGTAAAAGTGAAAAAATACGCATGTCTGCAAAGTAATGCGTTATTGTAATGTAATAATGTTTTTTGTACTTTTACAGCACAAAAACGCATAAGTTTTGTCGAAATGAGTACAACTTAACTGGATTGTGTAGTAGAGTCTCATGTCCTTTAGCAAATAGCCAATATGCGACTGTTAGAGAGGAAAATGGAGTTTGCTATTTGTATTTGAAAACTATTGAACGGTAAGTTACAAGTTTAACATTTCTTTATTGCATGTTTATACAAGAAGACATGATTTAATGGATTAAGGTTAAATTTTATATGCTTACAATTTTATTTTGTATTTTTAGAGCTGCATTTCCTAATAAGACGTGGGAAAAGGTTAGACTATCCAGAAACTTTGAAAAAGCCATGGGGCAGATAAATGAAAATTTGGTGTTTTGGCCAAACTACATACGGCAAAAATGCAAGCAAAGATTACTCAAGATCACTCAGTATCTTATTCGTATGAGAAAATTGCGACTAAGGAGCACGTAAGTTGAAAGTATTTTGATTTGTAAAATTGACATTTTTGGAATTTGAAGGAGATGCTAAATGAATTTTAAAACTAATTTTAAGAAAAAAACTGGTGCCCATACAACGGAAAATCGAGCGAAGAGAACGAAGGAGGGAAACAAAAGCTCTTGTTGCTGCACGGCTTGATAATGTTATTGAACAAAACTTGTTAGATCGCCTTCAACAAGGAGTGGTACGTTGCGTTGTTATGTTTTACTTTAATTGTATTAACTAATGGACGTTTCCTACTAAATATTCAGTGTGTGTATTGAGCAGTGATAAATGTTCACTATATTAAATCATTTTGATTTTAGTATGGAGACATCTACAACTTCCCTAAAATGGCATTTGATAAAGCACTAGAGGATGAATTGGAAAGTGACGAAGAAGATATTGAAGATGAAGAAGAAAAGGTAGATTTCGTCGCTGCCATATACGCTGCAATTATACAATTACTTACACTTCCGTTTTCCTTCGGTCATCTTAGTTGTGTTTCCTTAATGAATGAGATATTCAGATCACATATTTTTTACTGTTTTCTTTCCAGGAAACAGAGATTGATCAGGAAGTGGAAGAGGAACTTGAAAAAGAAATGGAAGAAGAAGACGAAAATCTGGATAGAGTATTTGTTGCGGCTGATGAATTTGAAGAAAGCGACGCATCTGACATTGAGGTGAGGGTTAACTTTCTTTTGTAAGTTTCATAACTATGGTCAAAGGCTTTGTACGGATTGGTATATTTTAAAATGTACATAAATATAAATAAGTACAAAAAATGGAATCTGTCGAGAAGTGACTGCCACTGCCTTTACTTCTACAAAGAATTTCTTGATCTTTGCTAATGCTTTTCATCATTTACATTAAACGCACCTACAGTAAATGTAGATGATAAATTTACACACTAGTGGTTCTAATGACAGGTGGATTGAAATAAGGCTGAATGTGGAAGTGGCTTTGATCTTTTTATGAAATTAAATTGATTGGGTCGTAGTCGTAAATTAAAGTATGATAAATATTTTTCATAATTTTAGGACTAGATCATGCGATCGGTTTTAAATTGTTGTAGTTTGCACAAATTTCATAAACTTATAGTATTTGTAATTAAACTATAAATGTATCATTTTACAGGATATGGACGAACTGGAGGAGGAGAAAGAAATCGAAATGCCAGAACCATCCCCAAAGAAGGCAAAGTCAAAGAGAAAGGCAAAAGTGCAGATAGAATACGAGATGGAAATGGAGACGGAAAAAGTATAATATTATTTTATATGAGACTTCAAAATCGTTCGATAACTTTTCTTTACTTAATAAATTTGATAATCGTAAAAATTAATTTTTGTCAGTTGTTGTATCATGTTCATTTTTATTCAATAATCCAACAAAAAATCAACCAGAACGTAATGCATCGAGTAATATAAAACATCCAAGGCCAAACAGTTTTTTTTTCCTGAAATAAACTAAAGTAAAGTGTCTATTAAGATTTTATGATAGCGAAGCATGTGAAAGCCAGATAAAGGAAGGAAAGTTGATCCAACTACCATGGTCCATTCCTGTTCATATTTAAAATCCTGTTAAAATGTGTCATCAATGCAAACACAACTCCCGGGTGTTCTATTTATTATGATAAATGACAAAGTAAAAATTGAAGGAGTCATGAGTTGAATTATGAACAGTTTCTACTCCTGTGACAGCGCAAGTAGATATAATATACGGACATGTAGCTCCAATATTTATTATTTTGTGATGTTGATTTAATTATTATACATGGAGTCCTTAATTTGAACTACTGGCTACGCTTATTTACACATTTCATTTCATTATTTTAGTATATAAGTTAATATAATATTATTCTCTGTCAGCTACGGACATGCAGAGTAGGACTGTCCTCAGATGAAATTGGAGTCCTTGGGGAGCCTTATTACTTTACTGATCCAACTCTTTTACATTTTTTTTAGGTTGAGTGAAGTCCAGATAATTGCAACTCAGACGTCAGTCGATTTAGTTTTGTCTAATAAAAAAATCGTTCATTGCCTCGTCATAAAATGGCAATTAGTAACAAATAAACCAACATTTCGTTCGCTTATAAGGCAAATCAGCTAGTGAATTATGTAACATTTCAACATGCAAATCTGAAAGTCACAGCATATTTCTGAAGTACACGCATTTAATGAGAGCTCATCATGTTCTTAATCTTCTCCCATTCCCATTCGTTTCTAACGAAATCCATATTTTTAAATCTAAATGAACCTGTTGTAATATTCATGGGTCGGGTTTCATGAATCCAATTAACTCGATCCATTTCCCCCAGAATATGGTTCATTAATATTAATGGGCTTCCGTCTGATTGATGTTTCTTCTTTGTTCTTGTTAAAAGGTTAATCTGAGCAAATGACAATCGATGAACCGCTCTCTCTCTCTGCTTTAGTGATGATTAATTGAACAACGTTGGTCATACTTACATATTTTTTGTTAGATTGATTTACACCAGCCATCAAGGTGGCACACAAAGAATAAACCACTGTTTGAGAGGAAGGTCAATAATTAACCCAAATAAGAAAGATCTGTGACTTACAGTGACCTAATTTATCTATAGCTTATTAATTGGTACCATCAACAACTAGTTGGTCATAAATACTTTCACAGAATATCATGACACTGCTTTTTACTATTGATATCGTAACAACAATAATATCACTAGATTCATCATCATCATCAAGACCTGAACAAGTACTGAATCATTAGTAGGTGGCAGACAGGTACCTCCCTACCAGATACGATAGATAATACGATACAACGAACTATATATAATATTGTAATACAATAAATATCTTGAACTTTGAAACTAATTAAATGTTTGACTACTACAGTAATTAAGAATACCACTCCCACTCACCGTGTTTTTTTTCGTATGTACAAGGCAAATAACCAGCGGTTGTACAGGTCTCTCTTCTTCCGTCTTTATGGACCATCATTCTTTTCTCACTAATTAGAACTCATCTCATCTCACCTCTTTTTCTCATTTCGAAGGGCTCTAGGGATTTCATAATCTACCTAAGTACACTCGCTATAGATTTTTGTGTATCATCAATCAATGACTTATAGATAATCATATAATAATATAATTATAATAATATCCTCATGTCCAAAACAATACTACTTATTTGTTTGTAGGTATAAGATAATAAGTGTATGTCTCTTTCAAAATACTACTATACTGTACTGTCGACGAACGAAGAGTGTTGAGCTACAACCGAGTTAGTCATGCCAACAATAATAATATTAATCCATATTATAATTTACCTTACATTTAATTTGATATACGTATTATTATTACTTACTACAGTACAACTCGTTTTTAACAATAATTAATTAATTCTCTAAGAATATAATATCATATCATTTATGGACTTGTTAAACATGCGTCTTTCTTGTTATTACAGTTTTATGTTACTTATTAATACATTACACTTATCTGGTACTTGTGAACTATCTACTCTCTACTTGTTTTTAACTAACTGACACCATTTGATTTTCTTTTACAACATATCACTTATCTTAAGTAATATCAATTTTTATTAAAGTAAGTTATTTTCTAGAAAGTGGATAAAATCCCTACGTCGCTGTTCGTAACTTATTTTACTTATTACCCCACCACAGAAAAGCAACTACGTTCAGAGGGCTACAAGCAAATAGACTTTATGTAAATTAAATTAGACTTTGTGTAAGATGTATGAAAACAGCATAAAATATTGCTAGAATATACATATTTATAAACCCTTTAGGATAAAATAGGAAAGTTCAAGGTGATAGAGAGAGATAGAAGTTAGATAGAGAAGATGGATCTGCAAGAGATTGGAATCAGTGGAAAATTTTGCTACATATTGCACACCGTCCGGCTCTCAAGACTTTCATTTTCATCTTTTAAGGAAAGTTTTAGTTTTGGAGAAAGAAGGGAAAAGTGTATAGATAGAGTAGAGGTTCTTCAAGGTAAGAGAAGAAGACTAAACGAATGGACTTAAGTCAAAGTCGAATGAATTTTTATTCCAACAGAAGTGTCAGCGACTAGTTTCTTTTTCATCTATAAAAAATAACCCAGAAAATCTCCTTTTTCTCCCGTCTGCCTGCCCAGTCGACTATTTTTCTATAATAGACATAGGAAACCAGAACGAAGGAAAGACAAGACAGTCCTTTTCTTTAAGGTAATCCTCTTTTTAATGATGTCCCATTTCTAGCTTTTTTTTCTTCCTCTGTGTGTATCTATTTATGCACTATCTTCACGTACCGCCAAGAATGTATATATTTGCCATACACTGTGGTCTATCTGGCTTGGTTGATGTTGCTTGGATTCAGCTTTCACCCGGTAATTCTTTATCCACTTTGCACTCATCTTCCCCAATTCCTCTCCTTCTCTTTCCTATTGGTTGTTATAACTTTGGTACTTCGTACAAGGTACTTACTTCCCTTACTTACTATTCTATAATGAATGGCACCATTTGGTGAGTTAGATCTGGAAGAAAGTTCAATTTAATCTTAAATCCATCCACTATATTACCGAGTAAAAGTAATTTCTATTATTTTTGTTTCTTCAGCTTCTACTCCTTCCTTTTTCTCTCTAGTGACTTTCTCTCGTTTTAAAACATACGCAGAGAGTTTTGTTGCTTTCTTTACTACTTTAGCCCCATGAAATAACAAGAAAGTTTTTGAAAAGTACATTTGCCAAATGCCACAACCTACCTAGATCCACATGCCCAGTTTCTTGTAATATATATATATATATAATATGCTTGATTCAAACTAAGAAACGTAATGGTTGCCGAATTAATGCTTTTTTAAATGGAAGGGGAGTCACTAATCTTAACTATGTGAATAGATAAATGAATAGACTCTCCTTTTTCCTTCTCTCTCCAAAGCTTTTAAATAGCTTTTGTTTTGCGTCAGATTTGGACAAATATTATATTTTTGAAAAGCCTTAAGCATCGAGCTAATTTGTTTTTTCATTAATGTATTCTGGTTAATTTTATCAGAAGAAATAACTGACGGATATGTTTGAATACATATACTGCATAATATAATAATAATAGATTTGTGATTATTTGGCTTTCAGAAAAATATCACTCAGAGAATTTATGAAGATTGATATATTTGTAATATATTTCTACTTTGCTGCATTTGGCTAGAGCTAAACCTAGAGCAAGAGAAGGATGTGGATGATGATCGTGATGACAGAGATGCTTTCAATTCCTACTTTTCTATCTTATAGTGTCTTAGTATGTGTTATTTATGTGTCATACAGCATCCAAGAAGGAGGTGAAAGTCCAGAAATAAAATAGTCGTGACAGAATGATGAATGAGACTTGTTTAGACTTTCCAGACAACTAGAGTTTTTGATTAGGGATATGAGTTCACACGTCACTAGCCAAGAAGCAAACCTAAGTGTGTTCACAACTGTTAAAGCGGATGCTCCTCTCTTCTTATTTACTACCCGCATAGACAAAGACTTTCTCTTTTTCAGTAAGAAAGATTCCGACAGAGACCGTGTGGTATGCTCACTCCCATCAACTTACGAGACTAGGGACCAATAAGACTTTACATAGTCCACCGTCTTGGTCAAACTGCCCAAACTTACTTTCTCTCTGAGTTCAAAAACGATCTCGCTTTCTTGGCTCGGACACTGCCATAACTTTTCCTTGAACAACCTTCCTTAGATCAGCAAACACGAAAGGTTTTGAGAACTCGAGCTTAAAAAGGAAATGTGGGAGATTCATATAGACACAAATAGTGTGATACATTACAACGGATATCCATTACAAACTCTATTGTCTTCAATCTAAATGTTATTGTCTCATACCGTCACGGTTCTGCTCGGTGATCTCTAGTTTTCTTTTATAGCTGAGAAAATCAACCTAGATTCTCTGGCTTAGAAATCGCTTCCCTTTGCACAAACTCCCTAGCTAAGCTACCATTTACGAAATTCTCTACGTATAATCTACTATGTATGCCTAGTATTATATATTAAGTACATGGATTTTAATATAATAACGTGCTGTTCATACTTAAGCATAATAGTACTGATAATGATAATGTTAATAATAATGATAATAATAATTAACGGAATGACATTTTATATCAAATTGTTAAGTTTAGCAATGAAAGGTTTTTGCACATTGTCAGTGATGAAGTTGGAGCACGGTAGAAGGTAAGATATATACCTGAGCTAGTGTTCTAGTCACAAGATATTTCAAGAGTGAATTTAGGCTAACTCGTTAACGCTGACACTTCATGTGGAAAATGCATTGATAATTTCTACAGAGACAAATAATGACTAATAAGTAAAGTAAATGTTCCATACAAGAATAGAGATATTTACAAGATTATAAGTAGATTTGGAGTTGATTAACGAAAGGAAGAAGAAGATAGAAGTAGAAGGGAAGAGAGTAGTTTTGCGTTATAAGGTGAAAGTTAAGTAGTCGAGTAGTAGCGGTTGAATGAAGGTAGAGTCTAATGAGGATGATTGTGTAAGAGTTGGAAATAGAAGATTGAAAGATGATAGAGGCGAAGACTGAAGGTGGTGGATGGATGGTGGGGATTGAAATACGGACAATATGACAAAGGACAACAGTAGTGCAAAAGTATGCACACATATAGACAGTACTGTTCAATGATAATTTAATAATACATTATATAAAATTGAAATTTTTTGGTCGTAATAGTGTCTCTGTGTGAGAATACGTAGACATATTTTTATCATCATCCTTTATCAGCGTAAAAAAACAAAGGAAATCTCTCCGTATAATATTTGAGATGAGAAAAAGGATTCGTTGTACTCGATTGGATGCAGTAGCAGTAAGTATTTTACTCTCTCTCTCTATACTACTACTACCACATCATCATACTAATAATAAATATACTCTTAAATGAGACCTGGCCCTAGTGGGCAGAGCCACAGTGTAAGGAGAAGCAGAATTGCAATCACCATATTATAAGTTAACTAATTAATATTTATCATTTACGTAACATGTCAACAAAACTAACTACTACAGTTACATATTATACAATAGAACTCGTTACATATTTTCCGTTAATACCGAAAGAATTGTAATAAGAATTAAGAATATTATGACGAATAATGTCTCTATTTAACTTGGCTCAGGCTATTAAATTGCATAGTTTCACCATCCGTGTGTGTCATGCCATCCGTATTTCGGATATTCATCAGTTTTAAGAATTATCATTTTAGTTATGACTTTTTTGATTAATTGAATGGTCGTATGGAATCCTCTACTACAGGACACGATGTGCATGACGTATTATACTGATCATCATTTGATCACTGCAAAACACATTTACTCTCTATTTGTGTTTTGATTTCATTCACATGGGTTTCCAATGTATTTTTCAGTTCTGCAAAAAAAACAAAACGAACACAATCATATTATTATAACAATCACAAAAGTACACATCATTCACTTGGCAAAGGAAAGTCTTTATAATTTATTTTTTACTTGTGAGCTCGTCTTCATCTTCGGCTTCTGCTTCACGAGCCAACTCTTCAGGCGTTTTCTTTTTACGCATTAGTGGATTGTCTGGCACAGCGTCTTGTTGTTGCTGCTCCGTCACCTCTTCCTTTTTCTTGATGTTGTACTAAAATATAATGAATCACAGATTAATTTCTTTTCTTCGAACAATAATACTCATCATACAAATCTAAAGATCCCCCGTGTCATTCATTATAGAAGATTGGGAGAAAGCAGTGTCAAAATAGTATGTCACTAAAAGCTGATTAGGAAAACTACTACTAACACCATAATGCTTCTTTTGATAAACTTCATGATTTCATTCATGAGTCATCATTCTGTCTGCAGCTGCTCTTTCGTTTGTCATCTTAAGTTAGCCTTATGCCACGGTAAGTTATCAATGTTATCATATTCATGGAAATGGTTTCAGGTTGAGGGATCATTAAAAACCCATCTGAAAGAACGAGCAATAAAACAGACTAGAAAATAAGAGAACATTGATGAAAGAATGAATTGCATGTCCCAGATTTCCCTCTGTATAGTCACTTTCTTTGCAAATTGTCTCATTTCCCATTTTACTCTTCAAGGTATGAACTCAATTTTCCGTCCTCAAATAGCTATTTAAAAAGATAGCCGTCATTTCACACAAATGCAAGTCGTTTCCTTGCTTTCTCTCCTCTACTCAGTTTTTTTTACTACACAGCCAACAACAGTACATTGTTCACCACTTGATTCTCTATTCTCTCTGTAAACATTTTCCTATTCCTATATCTATAATATTTATAAAAATTTTTGTCTGCAAAAATATTACAGTGTAAATAGGGGCACTTAAGGAGGCACAGTATAAATTTTACAACCTCTTTCCAGGGCTTCCATGAGGCATAAACAACATCTAGAATCATATCGTTTGGACAGCTTTGTCCATAAAAGCACAGATTGACCTTCACAGAGGAAATCGACGCATCAGTGAGTTTAAGCCCCAATTCGAGACGATGGAAGCTTTTAACACTCACTGGGTTCAATGTCTATTCTATTCTATGTGTATGACCAAAAAAGAGGATAAAATAACTAATCGTCTTTCTCAAAAATAACACCGCCTTTTCTTTTTGTTCAAACAACTGTGTCCTAGTCCCAAACGTCTAAAGCAACTACGTGAAATCATATTTCAAACTAGAATACTAGAGAAAGTTCAATAGTACCATATGCATTTACACACCATCATGATACAATATGGTTCAATACATAGAGAGCCAAGCCACCAGCTTTCTCTTTCATTTCATCTACTTTCTCTATGTAATACAATACATACTATTTATTATCTAGTAACACATGCTGCTGTGCTTTTGTCCTTCGAATATTTTACTTTTTCTAATATTATTATTAGATAGCATTCGGAGAAAAGTTCATATGTGCTCCTTTATGAATATGATGCCTTCATGTCCAGCCGTGACAGGAAGAAAACCAATTGATCTTGTTCCTCTTGGGAACTCATACTTGCCACTTTTAAACAAGTAGCTTGTTTCGCCTGCCTGTGTGTAACTCTATTCTGAGTTGAATTTCTTGTATTATTATCATAATAAGCATTAGACTTTTATGCGACTTTTGTATGCATGGGCTCTTGGGAGGCATTTTAGAAAAGACGGCTTCATCCAAACGAACAAGGAAGCGAAGGTTATGTCATTCATATAACTTCCACTACTCAGCCTCTGTATAACTTTGTTCAATTCGAGAACAAGCAGGTGCTTTAAAAAGTTGTTGGTTGCTGCCCGAAATACTTAGAAAATAATATGTATACGCTCTGAGCCAAAGTATAGCTTGGTATATAACTAATAATAATATATACAAATGTCACTACACACACACTGATAGAATAAAATGAATATGTAGCCCACGTATGTAAGATTATTGTTCATCCCTATAAGTATTGTGTATGTATGAGAGAACGTGGCAAGTGGATTCAGGAGGTTGAATATAGAAGGGAAGTAGATGGTTTGTAAAAATAGTAATTGGAGAGAATGGATGATGAGATGAGAATGGATAGGATGAAGAAATAGAGAGAAGAAAGTGGAGAAAGTTAAAAGTTGCACCACTTCTCTGTTACTACTAGAATAAGAATACAAGGGGATTGGGGATCATAACAAGAAGAGGACAGAAAAAGGAAGGAGGACAGGACCTTGGGAAGAAAAGGGGATAAGAAAAGGAAGGATGGATGATGGTTGAAAGATAAAACGCTCTGTGTAGCTCCACTGTACAAAACTATTAATAAAAATTTATTTTTGAAATAGAAATACTTGCCTTGTCTCGAATCTCTTGTCTCATTTTTTCTCGTTCTTCTTCCATTTTTCTATGCTTTTCTTTCCTCCTTTCTTCAGCTTCTCGGATTGCTTCCAGTCGCTCTCGCTCTGCCTCTTCCTCTTTCTCCTTGTCCGTCCCCGCATCATCGTCTCCACCAACAGCACCTTTAGATTTAAGTCAGCCAGACCGTCAAAAAATACATTGATAATATGAACAATGTGTGAGTATCAGGCCAAGAGTAATCTAATCATATATATCCCTTCTCTAGATTATCATTTAATATAGAAAGAGACTCATCAGCCAAACGCCCTTTGCCTTAGCACCCCGCGAGATGTGGTTACCCACCCAAGGTAGTTAGATGATGATAACCAAGAACATCATCACAAATCATCATCCTCATTTACCATCATCATCATCATCAACATCATCCTCATCAAATTATTACTTTCCCTGTCCTCATCATTCTCGCACTGCTTCCTTCCTTTCCGGTTTCTATAATAACATTCTCTATTATATATTTAATACCTGCTGGAAATCATTTCACTAATCCCATTCTCAAATTACTATAGAGTAAAACTGCACTCTTCGTTTCGGCAGACGAAACCAGATAATAATATCTTCGTAATAGTAACTAGAGTGCACTGTGCAGGATAAGGAGAATTCCAGGAAGTCAAATCTCAGGGAATCTTTTTTTCTGAATTAATCCCTTTTGGGAATTGATCTTATTTTAGCAACTCAAAATAGGTGAATGGGGTGAACATTTGCGGGAGGAGGGGAGGGTTGGGGGTAGTTTAGTGAGGAAACTAACCTCCAAGCAAAACTTAATACGGATACATGCTCTCCATTTGTTAAATAAGTTCAAGGTTTTATCGTAAATGTCAAAGTTACACTTCATTTCATAGCAAAAAAGGATTTGCAATCTGATTGTTAAAAACGCTTAAAATTAGGAATGCATCATGATTTAATGATTAAATGAGTATTTAATCATTTGTTTGTTATACAAACGTTTATAATGTTTGTTTGATATACTTGTAGATCTGATGATAATTAAGAACAACTAAATTAATTGCTGGTGAAATGCATGTTTTAGTAATATCAGGGATAATATTAGACTCATGGACCGATGTAAACGAAATTTCTTTTGTTGAAAAAATGAATATTTTACAGGGGAGGGTAGTTAAATGAGAAATAACGGTAGCCATGAGTGGTGGACAGGATTTAGTTGAAAATATAGAGGAAAAAGGAAATAAAAGTTAGCTGACTCGAAAATGTCAAACGTCACTTTTAGGATAAAAATGCCAGAGACAGAATTTGAGACGGAAATTGAATTGTACAAAGAGGAGACACACAGCTTAGAAAATCAATTTGTAACAACGTTTCTACACCTATTTCAAATGTATCGTATTATGAATTTCCTATATAATTTTCTCTTTAACTAAGGCATTTCTTCCTTGTCCATCTAACGGTATTCATCTTTTCGTCGTGTGATTATTTGCTCAGCCGTTCTACATCGTACGCATCTGGAAGCGTACATAACTTGGGGGCAAATCGGGAATCACTCAATCGAAAAAAAAACGATTAGATTGAGAATCTTTTATTTAAAAAATATGCGTTCAGGACCTCAAAGATGATGAAAAGATGAGAAATCCTACACACGTACACACACACGAAGAATCAACCTTAAAAGCAGGTACGCCATACGACCTTGTGCCACATCCACTCATTCATGCAAACACATATTAAGTAGGTATATAAAAGTATAAGATAGTTTTATTCAATTGAACATTCAATTACCAAGGGCAATTTTTTACGTTCTAATCCGAAATTTGTACAAGCCAACATCATCATACACGGTTCGCTCAATCTACTCCAATCCAATCCATTTATTCGTAAAGTTTATTTTTGCAAGAGGTTTTTACCAAAGGCAGGGATGGAAGACAGTTACATACAGTTTGGGAAATCGGAATCGATGAACAGTGATGAGTTTTGATAAGTTCATTTCTCGGGGTTTGACTTGAAACAAAATAACTTTGGTCGTGGAGGAAATAGTGTATTTTATTCGTACCTTACGGTGCCGCCGTGCCATGACGGGATTTCGTTTGTAAACGCAAAGTACACTTACTGGTTTAGATAGAAATTGACTAGGTAGGAATAGAAACAGTTTACCACATTCCACATGAATTGCTTGGAGACAGTAAACATTTGCTCAGCCTTATGGCTCTCTTCTCTATATAATAGAAGTAAGTGTAGAAGGGATGCATACACACCCGCATCTACCTATCAACATCATAGAAAAGGAAAAGTCTAGTTAGTACTGGGTTGACAATCTAGTTTCACTACAGAAGATTTGACACGCTCGGTAATTTCAACTTTCGTTTTTCATCAAACTTTTACTCTCCTGGTTCTATTCTCATTGTTCCTCTCGTATCTCTGATCAAGTAAAACACCTTGGCTGAGACGTGTCTCTTGTCAGTTTTCTACATCTGATCCTTCTGCTTTCTCTCTCTTCTCTTGCTGTGTCTTCTCACATACACACACAATGTAACTAATGTAACCTCATACGAGACCACTTTTCTTTGTACTTTACTGACACAAAAGACATCTTGAAAAATGCTCACTTCATTATTATTTCTAGAACCAAGGACTATTTCTCACTGGTCTAAGAGTAGGATTAATCTTTAAAAACGGGATCTGATCCACACATACACACTCTATGTACATACAGGCTATCTTTTGTGTATCCATTTGATAGAAATTTATTATCCTGAGAGTTTCAGGCTTTCACATTAGATTCACCGGTCACGACCAGAACAGTCCTTTGAGAGACTTTTTCCGTTTTGATCGTATCAACTTGAGTCAAGTCAGTTCTAGCTAAGACTTTTCAATGCCAACTGCATCAGAAATTCAAATCAGCAGAGCAACAACAACCTACATACTTGTAAATAGATACACAATAACTTTCCATATGGGACTACTATGCAAATAAATACACTCACAAAGTGTTAAGAAAGAATCAATATTATTTGTTTTCTCAACTTTTGTAAAATCGATTCTATTTCTGACTTGAAATCATGTGGATAAATCCCTCATTCTTCCTTTCATGGTTTCGTAAACAGAGAAGTCTTATAATTTCATATAGTGCCTACATATGGTGTTTCATAAACGTCAAGTATTCTTCCCCTATTATTACTGTCTGTTTTTCATCAAAAGAAACCCACTCTATGCTAATCTCTGGGTTCCAGATTTTTCTAAGGTTGTCAGGACCAACGGTAACGGTATCTCAAAAACATTCAACCCCGCCGTTTGCCCTTTTAACTTTTTTCAACTTCCTATGAAAATACTAAAACATCTGTAACTTTCCACAATTTTACTCAAGGCACTTTATAAAAAACTATAAGTTCTGCTTTATCTTGATTTCCTTCCTTGTCCGAATTAATTCTTACAAACAATTCTGTCTTATGCCTTTACTTTAGACGAAGTTGGTAAATAACTTATAGAGATTATGATGAAAATAAAGTTAAAAAATACGTTAGGAGAAACGAGTAGTCAGAAAAAATCAATGTCGACAATAAAAAAGAATTATCCAAATTACGCTCAGAAAGTTTCTATAAATTTTGAACTAAATTTCTTTATACTAAAGAAAATAGCATTGTCCATGATTTTCTTCGGTTAAAGTAGTGAATTTGATCTGTCTATAGTGTACAGAGGGAGAGAATCGAATTGAGGAAAATAAAATAAAATTCAATAGATTTCGTCTGTCTTTGATGAGACTCTTTTCAGGATAACCTATTGAAATGAATTTGTATTCTTTGTCAATTGTTAACTTTCACAAGGGTAGAGTAACTCATTTTAAGGAACTATTGTCTGTTCTTACTACTCTGTTGAACTACAACAAGTATGGGAAATGTATTATTAAGTAGCGAAAGCTACTTTATGGGAATGCTCTGTCCGTCCGTCCGTCTGTCACGTCGATAACTTTCGAACGGATTGACATATTGACATACGGTTTTCGGTGTTGGACTCAGTATTTTACAGGAACTTTTGGTATTGAAATTCAGCGCGCTGCGACAAAGCGCACTGGTCGCGCTTATGAGCGCTTCGAAGCGCAACATTCATAAAAATCATGTGAGGTATGTTTTCACATCTACAAAATGTCAGAAATCCAACTGTTATAACCGTTTTTGTCCTACAAGGTCAGGGAGGTCACAAATTGAGGTCAAAGGTCAAAAAGGTCAAATTTCAATTTTTATATATTTGGATAGGTCTTGACGAGTAGATTAAAATGACATAGGGAAGTATTAGTCTAGGTTGACCGTTAAGGTCACAAAAGTAGGTCAAATGTCAAATTTAAAGTTTTACATATTTTGATAGGTACTGAAGAGTAGATCTCAATGAAATGTTACAGAAATACGAAATATCGTTTCAAATACTGTATTGTTTGAAAGTATTCAAATCAAATACAATTCAAACATGCAGCTTTCGCTACTTGGTTACACCCGTAGTTGATATGGTTTATTATTATTACATTTTGTGTAAGTACATAGTTGTAGGGAGAAATTCAGAGTCAACAGAAGAGTACAAGATAATGGTAACAAGTTCATATTGAGAATAACATGTAAGAGAGAAAATGTTCTCTTTTCCTTCTTCATTCGATCAAAATAGAATAGTTTCAACTTTTCGAAGTAATTGGTACAATAACACAGTTGACTTGCCGATTACAGAGAAAAGGATCAATATCTCAGCGTTCTCATTTCGCAGTTGGGCAAATTCACAAAATTCGCTGAATACGTGCCACAAGGACAAAAGAGATTCTTTCTTTGAGATAAATCCTAAAATCTGTTGGATGGCATAATGCTTCTGGTAGTCAGTGAGTCAGGCAGGCAAAGCTGTTAGACAGAAAAGAAAGCTACGAGAGAGAAAGCTCATTTTATGCTATCAACTATAATGCTGAAGCACCAACTCGTTTCACTTTTTTTCTCAAAGTATGTTAGTTCTATTAGAAGTTCTAGTATTAGAAGTTAGTGCCTACTAGTAGTAGTAGAGGTACATAATATGTGGCTGGATCTGGCTGAAGCACTCTCTGGAGAAGACATAGTCGATGAGATGAGAAGAGCAGATAAGTTTGTCCATTGGGAACTGGATAAAGTCAAACCCTGTCCTACTTGTCTCACACTTTTCAAATAGCAAAATCCGCAATAACCAAAGAATTCTTTCAATTCTCCTCGTATTATGGAATAGGTACGAATAATTCTTGTATAAGAAGATGAACACTGTCTGTCGGACGAACCATCTTATTCTCAAAAAGACGAGCAAGCAGACTTTGGAAGAATTTCCCTCTTGATCCGTCGTTCTTCCCAAGTAAGTGCTAAATTATGTAATATTCATTTCTGATCTTTTCCACTGTACATATATTCCAGTCTGACTTTCTCCTCACTAACCAACTACTATTTCAGTTGTAGTTGTGGTGGAAAGCACAAGAGGAGAAAATGTTTAAAACTTTTATCTAAGAGTTTTAACCATTATTATTAGATGGAGGAACAACGGATGGGTACATAACAGATACTTCTCGATCCAAGTAAAAAACTAGGGATGATTTTCACGCGTTGAAGAAGTCGCCCATCTTACCCAGGAAAACCTCAATCTCGTGTAATATACAAGTGTGCGTCATTTCTTGTTAATTTTTCATCGGAATTGAATAGAAAAAGAGAGAGAACTCGAACTACTTTTACTTTACTGCCACTGCCAAGGTACACTCCTTGTATAATCCATGTTTATTTTATCTTTTATCTTGTACTTCATAGCGTATATAAAAAACTACGTCTTCTATAATTTCATTGTGTTTTTGCTCTCTAGGATTTGTTTTCAAGAGTTACTCCGGTCCTGTAGTGATACATACACATGACATGAAGCACTAGTACTTGGGGACTTGGGGTAAATAGGTACTCTAAATTTTTGGTGAAATCGTATCTGCAAGGACATGTAGTGTTGCATCTCGAGTGTATGCGTACGGAATAAATCATTCTGTTATTCTCTATGATATACTGCTCAGGGCATGAATAAATTAGCTTCGGGAATTTTCTTCAAGCTAAAATGTTAAAACTCTAGGTGTACACAACAACCAAATAGGTGGATGCATTACTGCAAAACATCACAGTCCTAGCACAGCTGCAATAAATAGCATCCACATCCGCACTCATTTTAACCGCAGATAATAATTGTTGCAGATGGGCCATGCAACCACGATGTCATTGTTAGTATAATTACAAATACTCTTTCTAAGTACTTCATGTTGGATGTCATCATTGATGCCTTAGTTATATCAAGTATGCTGTGAAATTGAATAAATAAACTTGAAATCCCTACTTTACAATACATCACAATCGGATGAGATACACATGAGAGTATACTTACACAGGCTGAGCTGTCCTTGTGTACATTTCTATTTATGATTTGTTGTATGTGTGGCTAAATTTGTGAAAGAGCTGATGTACACATAGGTTACCATCAGTTGTGGCTCTTCAGTGAAAACTTTCACTTCATGGTAACAGGTTTCTCAATTGTCAACAAATAATACAACTACTTCAATGCAGACTTATGGTGAGAACTTATTCGAAAACTTTCTTAGTGTACACTTCACACCTTATTGAAGTGGGTCTACACAGTAGTAGTAAAGACAGTCCATTTCAACAATTCGTACCGATCCTATATCACCATAAACTTTGTAAAGAAAAGTTACTAAGTGACTATGAGATAGCGGCAAGCGATTTGGTCGTGGAACAGTTTACCAAAGTTCTAAACAGCCATTATATCCTTTTATACTTGGCATCGCATCGTACGTTTGTGATGCGTAAACACCTAATCAAAAGCTTAGCTATGAAACCTCTTCTCTAGACATTCTACTTTCACTTCCTTCCTCGACTCAAAAATTCATCCCATAACTGAAGCGCATAATTGGAAAACAAAATATTCAATATAAAAAAAACACGTGTCAATTATAAAGAAGAAACCGAAGTATAGTTGATCCTAGTGTCAATATATTGTGAAGACTTTCAACAAACATTTATATTTTTCTACTTTCTTCCAGAAGTTTGTACTTGAAAGGAACCACTTAATCTTGCTTTTACTAAAATACAATGGAGAATGTTTTATTTGGACGATTGTGGGAAAATGTTTAGGGTTACATTTTTTTACGTTTCATAGCTCATAGGTCAATGTCATAAACTACGTCAATCGATTTTAAGTCATCAGTGTTTTGCTTTTTCAAATGATTTTTTAATCAAATTTTTTACGAAGTGTTCATGATAAATTATTGTACCATCAAAATCATTACAGAAAAATTAGGCACTAACTAATCCTATTTAAAAACTTTTGAAATTAAAAATAAATTCGAAATTTTGGTATCTAACATCATCGCTTTTAGTAAAACATCCATTTTAACAAACCCATTAAATAATAAATAAATAAGAGTGATTTTATGTTTTAAGCTATAAATCAGTCTATAAATCAAACATAAAATCTCAACCCTTTCAAATCTCTATCAATAAGACGACCTACCGTCTAAAAATTATTACACTGAGCAATTTATTTTGTAAATCACTAAAAATAAAGAAAAAAACCGCAATTCTCAAATAAAGTTGCAAATGTCTCTATTGTACAACACATCATCTACGCATATCACAGATTATTTTTTCGTATTATAATATTGCATCATATAAATATATTTGTACTCTCGAAGGAATGAAATGGGACGCAGGTAGGGAGAAATAATAGAAATGATGACTGTGTTTGCGAGAAAAAAATTTACTATGGAGGAATGAATCGGGGTAAAATATAACTTTTATTAAACGTGTGTGTTGCAATGTGGTAAAACGATAAAAGAGAAGGGAAATTATCCGTACCAAGGCCAATCGTAAATAGTAACTAGTGACTAGCTTAAGCTATAAGGCAAGAAAGAAATCGATTGACTAAGGAAAAAAAGGAGTGGAAGGGCTTATAAGTAATTCAGAATGACGGGAGAGTCAAGAAGCTATTCCCTAATCCTAATGTGATATTTAAATTCTAATGGGGCAACGTGTAGCTTGCTTTCTTCCTAGCTTTCTTCAACACTAAGAAGAGTTAGTACACACTAGGGTTACTTGGATTCTCTTAGTTAAGCCGCTATCAGCTAATACTTTCCCTCATGCACATTTCAAGACGAGAGAACTACTCAAAGTTCACATATTTATAAATCCCTACACAACGTGAGTAAGTACAAAGTACTAAAATAGTAAAAGTAAACTATGTAAGTTATTAGAAGAAGAGAACAAGGACTAGTGACTACTAAAACTAAAAAAAGTACAACAACAGAGAAGTGGTAAGAAGTTGTAGTCTTGGTAATTTCACATGGCAGGAGTAGTTTGCTTTGTTCTACAAACTTGTACCACTACTAACCACCACAACTATTACTAGTTGTAAATGTGTAAATATATTATAGCCTTATAGGGTATAGTAATATATTTTGTAAGATTAGCTTTTGTTGTAGCACTGCTAACAATAATAGTACACAAGCACAAGAAGCACTTTCATTAGGTGAGGAGACTAAAACTACTATCACTATCATTTTCTACTAGGCATGTGGACCACACAATCTCTTTTTAGTAGTAATATCTTTAGTGTTGTAGTACATACAACCACCTATATATTATTGATACACATACCCATGCACACACACACACAAACACACATTATATAATATATTATATAAATCTAGGTAATATTGGAAGATTACACACGAGACACAAACTACTTAACTATTACACACAGAGAGACAATGACAAGAACTAGTAGTAAATTATGAGATGACAATCAGACGAGGCGGATGGATGGCTACTTTACTCTCAATCTCTATGAATGGATACTATAAGACTAGAGTTGCATCTATGACTGTGCGAAATCTTAATGCTAACTTGAACTTATTAATCAGTTGTGGAGTATTTAAAGAAGGGATGTTGATAATGATGAGGAATAATAAAAAGAGTGAAAGAAGCCCGATACTACTAAAGGAGTAAATTTTGTAGGGGACTCACCGAGAAAATCCATGATCAGAGCACAATGGATGGAGAAGCAAAGTAAAGAAGATAAAAGAAAATAGAGATAAAAGGTGGTGGTTTGGTTTGGTTGGTGGTTGGTTGGTTTGGTAGGGGAGAAAAGAGAAAGTATAATACGGACGACAGTCTTGTAGAGTAAGTACTCTCACTACCAGTACGATTTTTCTAACTTAAGTATTACTCTGAGAAGTGACAGACTTTTTGTTTTCTTCTCTGTCTGCGATTTTTTTATTTCTCTCCCAAATATTACAGTGAAAATAGAAGGAGGCTAAAATTTCTCTGTCTGATTTGAAAATTCCTTTCGTTTCTCGCTATTGTATGATGTTGGCAGTACTTTCTTTTCCTGGTCTGAACAAGCAGTAGTCTTTGTAACTAATGTAAAAGTGGATGGATAGAGAGTTTGGGCTGGAGAGAAAGTGAGAGACAGAGAAATGTGTGTGGTGTTGTGTGAGAGAAAGGAGAGAAATATATATAGAGAGAGAGGAGGGACAAGTGCCCAAAGAACTTACTGGGAGCACAGAGCAAAACAAACTGGCTAGTTGAGAGAGACGAGACTAACGAAACTGCTTCTACTATTTGGACGTGCCACCACCACCATAGTGAGGACTACTACTACTACTCTCACTACTACTAACAACTGCTCTAGAATCTAGAATTTAGAATCTAGAACTACTTGACTAGAGTACAGAATACAGGAAAGAGCTTTCCCTCGTGCTGATATCCCTCTCTCTCTCTCTACTTTGGCTTGGCTGCTGCTGCTGCTGCAGTTGTAGGCTGTCTTCTTCTGCTCAACCCTTCTTTTTACTTCCAAGGGGCATGCACATACCATACCAAAAGGAATCACTAAAAAGGGCTTTCCTATTATTTGTAGGTACTTTCCAAGGTACTTGCCTTGATAGTATATGGAGAAAGCACGTAAACGGACTCTGAGCACGGACTAAGTAATTCCTCCGTTCTCCTTTCTCCACTAGTATCCTATTCCCATTGCATGGTTCTTGGTGGGTACAACTCCTAGGTAGTTCTACATACTTACTATACATACATAGGCAGTTGGTTTACTGAGTTAGTATGGGTAGACAAATCTAAAGAGTTAGTGTAGTAGTGCTTTCAGGTCGAGTCACTCTCCTGCCGATGTGTATAGATAAAATGAGAGTAGAGTATACAACCACGGAAGGATCTGCCAGTACTTACTGCTGGTGGTAGAAATCTGATAGCTCTTGATTTTCTACTAGTAGCAAGTATGCATGCACAATTTAACCTTCTCAAGTGGTCGGTCATGTCGCAATCGGGATAAGAGTCCCGTCATGAACAACTTAAGTATATACTTCAGTATGGGAGAGAGTTGAGTAAGGTACTGGCACGGGATAATGCGGGTGGGGTTCCATGCGTAAAATTATTTTACAATGATTAATATTTAATACTCTATACTATACTTCATCCAGTCTGGGACAAAGGTATAATGTGTAATTATTTCTTGTCGACAGTCGACACACGCTGAGGTTTAGGTAGGGTGATTTTGTATCCGTACCTTATGCCTATAATTGCTCTAGAATTATTGTCATGCATACGTTCGCTCAACTCATATTGTGTAATTTTAATTTCTTACTGATGACGACGACAAGGATTTTTTTTTCTCTCTCTCTTTCTCTTTACTTTACCTCAGGGGAAAGGAATCAATAAAAGTATGCTTAACTTATTGCTAAATGATTTATATCTCTTATCTTAATTAATATGTAGTGGGTAAGTAAGAACAAAATAGGTAAGCTAGTATTACACACAACTGATGCTTTTACTCTGATTGCGTACATGGTATTTAATGGAGAAAGTAGGTTGATAAAAAAGATAAAGGATGAGGAGAAGGCTTATGAATCATGGTAAGTAATGAATTTAGAAGCTGGCTTACGATGATGATGATAGTCGATGATGAAAAATGAAAGCTATGCAATAGATAAGAGCAGCAGGCCGTTAAATACTTGGAGAAGGAAGAGAGAGAAGGAAGACATCAATAATCTCATACATTCCTTTACGGATGACTGTGGTCGATGAATAACCCCAGTCTGATTTTCTACTCGAGATATGTACCAAGTAAACCTTTGGTGGTGATATAAAAACTCTGCTATTCTCTCGTCTCCTTCCTACTAACTGGAATGCAAGTGGGGAGTGCTATGCTCCCTGCTGCTCTGTCGGGACGGTAAAGTAAAGAGATAGAGAGAAAACTCAGCTGGTTCACGGGGAGAAAAGAACCCCACAGTATTCACATTTACCATGTAGAAATAACGAACCATAACCAGACAAGAGAAAGCAGTTAGGACTAGGACATAATATTATACATAAGACATGTACCTATAGTAGTCCCACAGCCGAGAGAGAGAAAGAGTAAAAGGACGAGGATGATGGCAGGGAAGAACCGGGCCGACTAAGGAGATATATTATTATTTTGTACGAAATAGTGCAGTGGTATTAGAAGTGCACATTGTAGAAATCATAGTGTACCCACTAGTACATGCACTATTCTTATTAGGTACTGCTACTACTACCATTACATTTACACTGTATAATATTATTTTCAGTGTGTAGTATCATTCATATCCTTGTGAGCCAGAGTGCATTATACAGTACACTCGGAGGGTATATATTCTAGTAATAGTATGTACCAGTGTGGAAGAGAATTGCCTAAGTTACACGTTGTAGACTACGACGAGTCTTCTCATGTCTTTGCATCCAACCAAAAGCAAAGTGGCTAACTATGGGAAAAAGTAGAAAATTGTATGTGAGTTGAAAAGAGGGTCGATCCTTTTCCATTCTTGGGAAAAGTGAAAGTGCTGAATGCCTTTGGTACTACTGAAAGTCTACAGATAGTTTAGACTCTTGAGGAAAATGTCATAACCAACCATCCTGAAAGTATTTGTTTACCCACTTCCTACTCACCGACGAACTACTTCCACACTGTGCCTTACATCTGACTATTACTACCTTCGAATGTAATTTCTTGACGGACAGATGTTTTCATAGGTTGATGTGTCACCTCATTACCACCATTCATCCCTCCTCTCATCTCTCTCTCCTTCCTTATGGCTCCGTATCACATGATATTATCATCCTGCTAAACTTTCAAAACCAAAAGGCAAACGTACCTATGAGTGAGCTTTTATCCCGATTCCATATCATTATTGCCCCTTAGCTATATACTTTTGTGGTTTTATGATCGTACCAGAAGTTGAGAACAGAAACCAACAAAGCTTCAAACTCACATTCTCCAAAGGCATAAAATAAAAGCCTTTTTATCTTTCTCTGGTATCTGGTTACGATAGCTCACTTCGTAGTTTGCATATAAACTGTTGGTACATACCCGATGGTGTGTGACTGCCTTTGGCAGTGGTAACATCAGAAACAATGTAAGGGTACTAGCAGCATAAAGAAGGGAAACTATCTAAAGGGAATCATCTAGTCAGTCCTCTCCTGACCTTCACTTTTGACTTTCTTCAGAAATAGAGATAGTTTCGGACAAAGAAAGCCACACAGCTTGCTCCTGCATATAGAACACATTAACTATAAGAGGTAGACCACACTACTCCACTCTTACATTTACCGTGTCATCCTATTCAAGTTTAAAACGATGTTATGCTCACTGGCAGATTTGACTTGAGATAGCTCTCTGGAATAGGAGACGATTTGTCCTCTCTGATCTAGAAATACATATTAGGCATTGCATAGGATTGGAATGAGAAACGAAATGAAATTCCGCCTCTCACGTACAACCACCACCACTGCCATCATCATCATCCTTTTCAGTTGATTGTAATTTCTAGACTGTTATCTTTGATCACGTCAACATTACCCCCAGACTTTGAACTCATAGACTCTCTTGAGGTCTCTGCTGTTCTATGTATAAGCTAAAGGCCTCGAGGATGCTTTGTTCCTCCAATATTTCATGCATATGAAATGAAGTAAGCATAAAATTCAGTAATTTACTTGTTAGAAGGATAGACAAGTCAACAGTGGTAGGGAGAAAGGAAGAAACCAGGAAGCAGAGAGAATTAAATGGTCAAGGAATTTGTTCATCCCTATTCATTGTAATGATAGTGTGCTGGGTGTTAATTCACTTTGAACCTTAGTGTTTAGAGAAAGTAATGAAATAAAGCAGTGGTATGCTTGCTATGCTAGGTTGGCAGTGGTGGTTTTCGTCATCACCGTCCTCCTTTCTTTTGTCCTTAGTGTTACACATAGTTTTGCTGGTTTCTCTCTCTCTTTCTTGGAGTGCGCTCGCTCAATTGAACTCTCCCATCTCTGTCTTTCTGTATTTCTGTGAAAACTCTTCAACCTCTGAAGAATCCTGTGTTTGGCACAACAAAAGCATGAGGAATTCTTCTTCCATATATTCGACTTCTTCTACTACTACTACTATGTATCACTCAAACTACCACTGCCTGCCTAGCCTGCATGTATGAGTCGACTATGTGTGTTAGGAAATTCGGTGGTAAGAAAAGAGAAACGAAAGCCCAAGCTGCACACACAGTAATAGTAGATGGAAGAGAAAGTTCTTGGAAGTTTGCCAAGCACGGAAGTATCCCTGCTGCCTGTGCCAAGACCGATTTTCTATCCACCCGCAAGGCACAACCCCTCTATGTAAAATCCCCCAAATCTTCATCGATCAAAGTATGAATTTCGTGGTCTGGTCTAGTTACTTCTACCACCAGTCTACTATTCCTATAGACAAAGCTTACTTTTGTTATATAATACCAAAAGTAATATTTCCAAGCATAAGAAACGACTTCGTCATCTATGCACATATTATTTTTGTAGTGTACCGCAGTAGTTGAACTTGTAGTCTAAACCATATACATTGAGCTTCTTTTACTTTTTACACCGTTTAAATGCATACCAAATGCCAGAAGTGTCACTGCCAGACTGTCACAATCATTTAAGTGAAGGTAACATTACAATACAGCCAAGAGGGATGTAACTCGTAACTACCACCACTGCCAACAAAACCACCCTAATATTAAATTACTAGGTAAGGTAAGAAGTAAAATCTAGTGGAATTGTGCAATATTTGTAAAGTAATATGTACGTACACTACACTTTCCTATTGCTTACTTTCTCTAAGTTACTTACACACATGCTTTCGTAATACCTTTAAATAGCTCACTTATAATAGTCAAACACACACACACAAAGATTGACTCCAACACCAGAAATGGTATTGGCTCAACGCTTTCTTCAGCCCTGTCAACTTTCATTCCACACTTCAATTGAGCTTTCACTACGTTACCCCTAGCTTATATTCAATACAAATAAGAATGATATTAAATACGTATTGCAAATATCATAGCGGATTTGAAGTCTATAAGTACCTCTATAAAAAAGAGCTTTGTCAATGCCATAGCTTATTTTTAGATGAAAGTTTCCTGTAAATGGCAGACGGACGGAAGGAAAGAAAGAAAGCTCTGACTTGACTGTCCTTTTTCCCTATCTATTTGGAATCGACTTTAATCTAATACTTAGACTGAAAAGGCTGAGAGAGAGTAAAATGTCTTTCCCTGGTTGAATTCCTCCTTACGTGGAAAACACATCTTACACCCCATTCAAGACATGGAAACCTGCCCGCAGTTATTTATTCTCTTTCTATGCAAAATCAAATGCTCAACAAAGATCCAAAGATCTTGTCTAGTGGTAGCATTATTTGTATTGAATAGGATCAAATCACAAAGGAGATACGTATAATACAGGTAGGCAGCCCTTCTAGTGGTACTTCTCCTAGGTATAGTTACAGGCATACACAGGGAGAAGTGGATTCCACGTAAATTCATGTCCCGTCAAATACCTCAACACTCGTTTTTGTCCTCCTTTGCCTTTACCTTCCTCTCTCTCTCTTCTCTGTAATTCTTCTACCTATTTTCTCGTTTACCTTTTGGCTTCTAGTTTGTAAATCCGAAAATGCTCTACTACCAACGAGTACTTTCAATGCAATATAATAAAGTAGTGTGTGTCTGCCTGCTCTTCCCAGATTACCTTTCTGCTTCCATCCGGAAGAGAGAGAGAAAGAGAAAAGCTGCTGTCAACATTCCCGAATGACAATGGAAGTAGCGGTAAATTCCATTCCCTGTATAATAAATGACTTTTACTGAAGAGTACAAACAGTTGAAGCTCTCGGAAATCGTGATGATTTTACTCATTCATGACACAATCTTTGTTATACCTTCACCAGATGCTCCCATTTAAATTTGACATTTAATGAACTTTAAACAAGGGAGAATACAATAGGTTAAGATAAACGGTAGAGAAAGTAGGGAATTTCAATTACACTACGTTATGCAACATTTCTAAATAAGAATGTTAGGAAGATGCATATTTGTGACAAATGGTTTGGAATCATTTACACGTTTGCAGAGAACTTTATCAATATTCTCTGACACGTTTGCACAGTCGGTAGACAGAATGCATTTTTTAGTTGCATAACATAAAGTGATAACCATCGCTCGTCTGTCCGCTGAGATGAGCATGGATTAATTGATACATGTATAATCCATCAACACTGACCATAGGCCACTACCTAAATGTGTGTAACCCTAATGGATACATATTCTATGTGAAGATAGTACTATTTTAACATCAACAGTCACAACAGCGTACATTATAGTATTTAGTCTAAATTCGAAGTGGTCATGGTCATACGGTGGAACATATAATAGTTTGTAAACTTGTACAGTCCTGAACTAAATTTTGCATTCGAATACGTCATTGCAAGGGATTGCAGTAGTGGGAAAGTCGAAGACATTTCAAGTATAATTTGAGTAAGCCCACTTGAGGAGTCATTAAACATTGATTATTTATGCATCTAACTTCTTCCAACTTGTAAAGATCACTTGAACAGAGCCACAAAGACAGAGAGAAAAGTTACTGTCCTTCAATTTAGTTTGCATTACCATCTCCGTAAGTACTTGCACCAGACCAGACCAGCGCATATAGAGAGACCCACTAGAGCAAATCGCTTTCACTTACTCGGCTGAGGTACTCAAGATTCTGGCATTACAGAGAAGTACTCAGACTCAGGGGAACAGAATACGACGTGAGAGAACTAATTGCAAGATGAGCTAGCAAATTTCATAAGATAAAAGCACCGGGTCACATATTCTAGACCATTTAAAGTAGCCAACTTACAGTAATAAATGTGTCTATATGGGTATAATGCGTATTAAATTTCTATGAGGACGATAGTAATCAACAAAAGGACATTATTACTGCCACCAGCTGCTTCCAAAATGGTAGTTATGGTCAGAGCTCAAACATTCTAACTATTACGACAACTTTTACTGACTGGAACACCAAAAGGGGTTACACTGGAACATGTTAGTTCTACTAATGGCACCTAAATTATTAGTCAGCGACTTGATTCCATTACATAATTTTAAAGCGATTTCTTAGAAAACAATCCCACACATTTTATCCAACACTGAATGTTTCTTCGGAAATTAAAAAAGTTTGTTCTTTACAGTAGGAACTGGAGTTCGGTTGGAATTTGTTGACAATACAAAATGAAAAAGAAAGCAATGCATTCATTCACTTTATGGTATGCAAATGAACTTCGCATTCGTAGTTCTACAATTTTAATCATGGGACAGAAAAAAGCAGGATACATAGATACGATTCTATTTCTGAATTCGGTATTTCTAAACTTGTAAATTAGAATTCATGAATTTACAACTTCTAGAAAATTCTAATTAAATGAAACCAGAATCTTACTCATTCATGTCAAATTCTTTAATAAATGAATTAAATAATATTATAAAACTATACGAAATCTTTTGTAAGATCTTTTGTAAATCAAACACAATAGGAAGTAATCATTTCATTGAGTTATTTTCTATTGTTTTTTATTTCTTTCAGTTTCTTATATTGAGAATTAAAAAAGAACAAAAGAATCAAACTGTATAAATATTTTTGTAACTTAGACGTTGGATACAAAAACAAAAAGATCAATTCTAAAATGTTTCCCACACACAAAATCTTATGCAAACAACGAATAAAAATGTATTAAGGTTAATGCATAATAAAATCGGAAAAATAATGTGTTAATAACATTGACAAAGTATAAAAAATTCTATAGCTTGAAATGAGCAGTCAAATGCCTTCAAGCAAGAGTATGGTGAAATCGAACAGGGATTCCTAAGGTATACATGTAGGAGTAGAGTAGAGATAAAATGTATATTTGCACACTAGATGTGTGTATACAAGTGCAGTAATTGCGGAAGGTAAATTGTAGCCACGGAAGCAAATCATCCATTTGATCCTAGTTATAATCAAATAAGATAGACAAAGTTTGCTTACTAAGCACACATAATTCATCTTGTTATGTGCTTGTCTATCCAATATGCGAAACTCATCTAAAACAATACGCTATTTATGTACTAATAAATTGCACGACTGGAGGAATGTCTAGCGATAAGAGTAGAAAATGAAACGTAAATGGAATATCATATGAAGAACAGCTTCATCTAGGCATATTCACATATTAGAGGGAGATACATATATGACACCGTCATGACACCCTTTACAATTTGTAAAGGATTATTGACTTTTCAGTGGATTTGAGCCAAAAAGTAGTGGGTTTTGGACTAGTGCTACTTGGTGGGTTTTCTCTCTTACTCCTTGATAAATGGAATAAATTGCTGGATTACATGTCCTGGTAGTTTTATTTGTTAGTCCGCTCCACTTACTACATACTGAAATTGTGTTTAACCTTGCTACATTATGTAAGGGCAAGTTTTTCAGCTTTTACCTTTAGTTATGGATTTGGTAGACAGAGTTAGTGGTGGAAAATAAATGAAAATAGTCTCATCTTTCAGACACAAAGCTTAGAGGCATGGATGTCAGTTCCGTAGTTTATATCACATTTGTACATATAGATTCTTCCTAAACACCATCCTCTGTAAAAAGCATGAATATAAATCACACCCTGGAGACATAAACCAGATCTTGTGCCCTCCATTTCCCAGAAATGATATTATTATATTACCTACGTTATGTTGCAACAGTACGTTGTGGTGAACTTTATTCCAAATATAAATAATTTAATCTGCATGTGGACACGGATGAAGGGGAAATATACCTAGAAAGTTCATTCCTGAAGAACTTGCCACTCTAAAATATAAATTTAATTTTTATTCCTCTCAAAAACCTGAATCCTAAAGTACTTACCAGATTGTCCCATATTTCATCCACTCTGTCAATTTGGATCAATAACCCTTAGATCTAAATAATCGATTTAGATCAATCATCTAATATCCTCTTAAACTTCCATGGTTCCTACTGACACACACACACATACACATGCATAGTGAATACCTCTCACTATAAAAACTCCTTACTTACTACCTGACGTCAGAGTAGAATATAATTTTCACTGAACCCTATAAATAAGAGTCTATCTAACATTAAAATCATAGACATTAATATTCGAATAAAGTGTAGACTCAACCACCATTAGGATTAATAAGTAGGTAGGTACTTAAGGGGATAATATAAAATTTGTGAATTACATCTGGACGTGGAAAATAGGGCCATTTTACATGAATGTCACAAGGGAGAGGATTTTTAAATGACATAGAGTCATGTGAAGTAGTTCTCCCATTATAAAGGTAGACAATAAAAGCTCAATTCACAACTTGTTTAAATGAAATGACTTGGAGGTAAATGGATTGTGAAGCAAAAGCACCTTTTTAAGTGTCTCCTATTCCTACCGGAGTACGAAAATTCACTTGCACTCTATTTCAAGAAAATTGCCTCGTATTACTACCAAGACCTGCCTTTCTCCTTCTTGTCTCTTGGTTATGCTTCCTTTTAAACAGAAGAAACAAGAAAAGAACGTAGATTGCATGGATTTCTTCTTTTATTTTACTCACTTCCAGTGTAAGTGAACAGAACATAGTGAATTTTACAAAATAAAGAGAATTTGGTTGGGTTGCACAATCATTTTGTATTGTCATATACTTCTCTAAGGGTTCTTGTTCTATGTATCAAGAGTAAAATCGACTGAAATTTTAGTGTCAATATGTATATGCCGCAAAAAGCCAACTCAGCCAGTTCACTTACTTTCTCTTACATCCATTTAACTATGAATTTTGTGATAGAAATTCAATCGAATATTTAATTATGGAAATATTTAAATGGTTTCATCCTCTACAGAAAGCACAAAATATAACCTTTTATACATATTGCAGAATATACTGTACTCGCTCCATTTCTAAAGCTAGTCATTCTTCTTGTATCAAATTGCTTTTCACTAAAAAGTGAAATGGAAGAGCATTCTCCAATCCAATAGCAATAGTATAAGAAGAATGGTAGAGAATTTGCTCCCATTGATTTACGGTCCTTTGGCTGAACAAGGCTTTTTGTAAAATGAAATTCGATTTGCAAGGCTCCTTTGTCAGCGTATCCGATGTGACTTGATACCTAGGAGACTAGTTCGAACTTTCCATTAGTACCTACTCATCTACACAGAATAAATATATATTTAGGTATTTTCACAATTTTCCACTACATAACAACATAATCTGAGGACGTACGTACTACTCATACATTTCTCCCATTCTCATGTTTCACCAACTGTCATGTAAAAATTTACAAAGGCTCTACTAATGATTTCAATGATAACAGACAAAATGTATGTTTTCTAATAGGAATTTCACGCTTGTTAATTTGTTACCTTTCTCACATAATTTTTTTCAATTCTACCCACTCCAAGTCACTGACATAGGCCCTTTTCAATTCAAATACCTAATGTCTGCCTCGGTTAGTTTGATCTCTCTGTGTGTATGGAATGACGTAATTCAGTATTCTGTAAACTTTGATGCTTTCACTCACTCACATACATTGAAGTTCCAGCTAAAAAAAGAATCGCTTGCCCAAGCGATCCAATAGAGAAAGCGAAAGGTCACGTTGTAATGAATTTAGAGCTAGGTTACACTTTTAAGTAAGAGATAGTATGTACACACATTGTTCACAAATATTTATTATAAGCCTTGGGGGGAATGTAAAACAAGTGAATAGTTCTACCAAACTTTCCTAGGTAGGCTTGGGTGATGTTGAATGAAGGTGATGCATGATGATAGTTAATCTAATCACAAACATCAATATTGACACAGGTGCCCAACGTGATGGTGAAGAAAGGATGAAAGTGTGAAACTGTTTTCAGAACTTGGAGGAATAATTGAAAAAGAAACTCGTTTGCTCAACTGTCTGTTGAAATTAGAGTTGGACTCATTATTGAATTCACAGGTACTGAATCTAATAAAAATAAAGTCTGCCATAACTATAGCCTGTTTTTTCATCGGTTCTTTGCCTACATATGGTACATGTTTTTTTACTGTTAAAAAAGATTTCTTCATTGGGTATTCAATAGGTATCGGTTAAAAACATAGGGATATAATACATAATTACAATTCTTTCTTACACTCTACTTCGTCTATTTTCTGGCCTAAAAATAATTAGGGTAACGCAATGCCCCAATTTAGAAAAATCTCATGTTCAACGAACCAAAGAACGTTAGAGGTATTAAGGTTAGATTTTATTTGCTTTGTTGCGTGCTTAGCTCATGTTGTACGTACGTAGATCAATATCATCCGATATACACATATCCAGGAGTATAGAATACAAGGCCTAAAGTCCAAATCTTTCACCTGCACACCAACCAACCCAAAAACGATGTTATATTGAATGGAGGAGAAAGTGAGTGAAATAAAACCTGCCAATAGTATATTCTCGCCTGACTGACCAAACCAAAGGAAATGCATTTTTCTGTTATGTTCCTGTCCTACAGATATAAATGTGAATATTGATAGCGATTCTATATGAATGATATTAAAATTAATCTACTTGGTTAAAACCCTTCTGGAGCTTAATTTCTCTGACGTACATAACCTGTGGAAAGAAGATGTGGCAGAATAACTTAAGTATAAATTAGTTCGTTGATAGAACGCAAAGAAAGGTAAGAAAATTCTCAATCCAACCGGATGGACAGACATGCATTGTAACATTTACCTTGATGTAATTACAGTTTATCATGCCATTTAGAGGTCTCTTGGGAGAAGACGTACAAATCCTGAAATGCATTCGCCTTCCCAAGTACAAAATGAATGGGTAGCCCAACCAACATTGATGGGTTGATGAGCTATGATGAAATCGTGGGGATACAATATCTGTCTATTTTATAGTATTATTTTTGGTGAAAGTAAGGCAAGGCTGTGGCCATTGCACTTCTTCATATACATCCATATAATATACATATAGGATGATGTATGTAGGCATATAATAATGTAAATCTATGGCAATACTAATGGCCTGATATTATGATTTGGATAGTTCTAAATCATCAAACTTACCTTTGACGGCATTCAGCTTATTGCCGACCATTTGCTTGGCCACGAAGGCGGCCATCTTGACTTCCACTGATAACTTTCAAACACGCCAAACTATCAGTGGAGAAGATCTGGAAAAACAGAACAACAGAGAACACATTTATATATTTCGTTTGAATTTCGAATACTCTCTCATACGTATGCTACATGAAAACATTATTCATACTTAAGTACAAATTATCTTGCTCTATACAACTTTTGAACTTAAATTGTAAAATAGTATTAAAAGTAAGGGCAATATGTACAAACAGCAAGTTTCTCTAGGACTGACTGTAGGATGTCATTAGTTAGGAATGAGTAGAAAGGAATGGGCCAGACATATTAGTCAGAGGTCGGATACTATACAGGGTGTTTCAAAAAGATGTGACCATAGGGAATTTACATGTATAATTTAACCTTGGTTTCCCTATCTCAATT
>JAQFZZ010000009.1:0-85223 GCA_034696405.1 Isotoma caerulea | reverse complement strand
ATATAAAACTTGAAATTTGACCTTTTTTTACCTTTGACCTCAATTTGTGACCTCCCTGACCTTGTAGGACAAAAACGATTGTTACAGTTGAGTTTCTGACGTTTTGTAGATATGGAATCATATATTACAGGATTTTTATGTACTCTGCGCTTTGAAGCGTTCATAAGCGCGACCAGTGCGCTTTGTCACAGCGCGCTAATTTTCAATATCAAAGGTCACATTGATCTAACGAGTCCAACGCAAAAAATCGCATGTCAAAAGGTCAACCCGTTCCTGAGCTATAGTGCTTACGGACAGACAGACAGACGGATGGACACGAACGTTCTCATAAAGTGCTTTCGCTTCGCTTCCGCACTTAATAATAGACAGAGTGAAGAAAATGAAAATGATTGAATTCAATGAAGTCAAGTCATGTTTTCCTCCAATGACTAAATTTCAACAACATAATCAGACAGAAGCGAATGTCCTGGCATTTACCTTCATTCACGTAGATTTCACAATGCAAGATGTAATTCTAATATACTATTGGAATGCTGAATGAACCCACCCAGGTACCAAAAAAGAAAGTCGACAAAACACCACATTGGGTTATAGATGCGTATTTAAACAGTTTATCCAGCAGAACTTTGTTATTCAACTGCGAGAAAACAAAGTTAAGTTAGGATGGAGAAGGTAAATCCGACCGAAATAAAACTCACGCATTTCCTTCCGCAAACATAGTAAGCAGTTGTAGTAACAGTCAATCTAAAATACAGCTAACCTCTCCTTTTCTGTGTAAAGAGAATAAAAACACTTGGGTTTGTAAAGTGAAAGTAGGTTCTTAAAAAAGAATTTAGCACCCGACCGACTACACCAAAAGCATCAAATCCAAATCCATAATACTTCCTAGGTATACTGTTGGTAGTATGGTAAGTAAGTAAGTAGGGGAAACGTAGGTTTGTAGTTTTAGCTAGCCAGTTTATAGTTTTCCGATTCTCTGGTTTGAATACCAACGAAACGACACGGAGGAGGAAAGGATTAAGATGAGTCCATAAAAATCCCATATGAACCTTACCAAACTGCCCTTAGAAGTCTGTTAAACTTTTGGGAAACGAAAAAACTATATTTTTTCAGTTCTTCTAAAGATAAGTCGAATTCATGTATGTGGTTCACTTTAGTTCTAACACTTTTCCTATGTATACCACCAAGCTTGATACCTAATGTCAGCAGAATCCTTCAAGATATCATCAGATGAATGGAACTCAGTACTTGAAATAATAGCAACGGTATAAAATGCATAATGTAGGGAACAGCTAAGGTAAAAGATGGTCATCAAAAAGTGTAGCACATGTATGAGGAATAATGCATAGTAGGAATAACTTCCGACTTCTGGAGAAAGGTAACTACCAAAAATGTTTGTTAGACCTTGTGAAGGCTGCTCACACATCTTGTATTAGGAATTGAGAAAGTAATGTCAATTATGCATTCTGTCAAATAAACTGTTACTGGACTGAATTTATATGTGTTTGAAACTTTAATTGGTATATAAATTCGAATATTTATAAATGATTATTGAATTGACGTTTAATTTCTCCTGTACTCTATATCGCTGAAATGTGTTTTCCAGCTTGGTTATATTTAATCGGAACTACGAATACCTTCAAATGATGAAAAGTCAAGCTTGATATGTAGAGTCAGAAATCAGGAAGAAAAAGTTCCTACACGATTTATAGACTGTACTTGAGCAGATCATGAAGAAATCTATACAGATGGATGGATGAATTCTTCAGACATTAGTATTTGGTATAAAAAATTGAAAAAGAATAAAAAGAATTTTTCTCCGTCTTCTTTCTTTCAACCGACGGACTATCAACGAATACCTACTTTCATTTCTTCTTTTTCTTCTCGGTTCGAGGAACAAACGGCTTGTGAACCCTTGTGAGGTGGATATAGATGGATCTATTTGGTAAAATGTCTGTTTTCTCTTTTACTTTCTCCCTACCTGGAATAGAAATAATACCTTAAAAGTAGTAGTAGACACAGCATTGTGCCACTTGGTAGTTCAGTACCAACTAGGACCCTCCTCACCAGTGCCACCACAGTAAGAGAATTGGTGATGGTGATGGTAGTAAAACATTTTTATGAGTCCCAAGTCTGACCGAATTTCTATCATGCGATTATCCATCCTCCTTCTCTATCTTTCTAAACTTGTTCCATTATGTATGTATTCTTCTTCTTTCTTTCATTTCTTAATGTTTTCCCCATTCTAAGCCTTTAAGATCTAGTGCAAGATGGTTGCTACCTACCGTTCTACCAGTAATAATCTTACACGGGATGGTCTGCACACACTAGATAGACATAAAAACGGAATTCATGGAATAAGGAATTTATGCCTGATCTTCCGCAGTTCTGTATACCCTGAAGGAATAACTTTTATAAATAAATGAGCATAGACAAGATCATATTCTCTAAGGTAGATAAATGAAATTTGTTGACATAATTATCTTCATACTCCAATTCTGCTGTTTACCTTTGACCTACTCAGCAGCATTGTGATAGTATATAATTGTTTGAAACAATACGCCAACCCGTATAATATTTGGTTGGTTGGACAAACACACAGACTGAAAGCAAGCTTAAACAGAGATACGAACGAGCCACTCCTAATGAACTCACTAAGTTCATACTGCATTCATCCTTTTGTTCCAAATTGCATATAGGATAATGTATGAATATTTCGAAAACTGTTCATGTCCATATAGGAATCAGAATGCAACACTGTGAATGCGATGATGATAATGATAATTGAGATGAACACAGAGATATGCACAGTAGTATTCTTGCCAGTGAGACATATGTGAATTCCCATCTGGTTAAATTTCTGGTTAACATGCAGCTCAAGTCCCTACCTAATTCAATACTGAAATGTGTGTGTAAGAACCTTTGAACTAGTGGTTATCACGTAGTCTGTCTATTTTATTTCCGCTATGCAATATCAAAAGCCTAACGAAGCAAAAGGCATAAGGGTCTATTTGCTAAGTCAGTTTTAATGCTTTTAATACATTCGTATGTCTGCATCTATACACTTTTCATATAATTTTCTCACTCTGTATTAACGTCTTTTCTTAGCATTTGCATATAATAATCTACTCTCAAAAGAATCTTTGTTTCTTAAGAAGAAATTGATTTGAATGAGGTTTCCCCTTTCAATTTAGATTCTTATTCGTTTTTCAGCTTCGTTTCTCAAATGAGCACTTTCAATTTAATTTTAATCCAGAAAGAAATGGTTACAAATCTCTACCGAAGACTTTTCAATTGTTCTCTTAGTTTACTACATATTACATAGTAACCTGGACTTCTGAGAAGAAAAGCCCACAAACTTTCTGTAGAATCTAAGCTAAAAAACCAAACTAGTCAAAAATTACGGTTAACATCGAATCGCTACCTAGACTATGTCTAAAACTTCTGTATAAAGTGTATGCTAAATCTTGTTAGTTGAGACCGAGCATGCAGGCAGACGTCGAAACTTGAGACTATATGATAAACTACCTTCCATAAAAGTGTGCAGAATATGCTATTCATCCAATGAATCTACCCAACTCATCGTCAAATTTCAAGCATTTCAATCAAAAAGAACAGTGCAGAAAAACTTTTACTCCTTTCAACTTTCACTTATTTCGGATATATATTGACTTTTAAAGCTGATGGTTGTTGCAGTTTATATACAATCGCTTGATTAAAATGCTCTTTTGGATGTTAATTCTGATTAAATTTTCCCATATATTCCCCACAGAGTTCAGCTTATCATGTCTTGATGCCTATTTTAACTTCCAATGGCTTGCAAATTCTTTGACAAATCTTGTTTACCTTTTTCGCTAATCGTAAAATATTCAGGTTCTTAGTCAAGATATTTGCTTAGAAGTTTAAATCGATACGAAGAAATACTCTCATGTATTCCAAATATGGTCTAGGGGTTTGAGTATGCATTCCGACTTTCATCATATAATCTAACCCTACAAAAGACAAATATCTCTTTCACTTAATTTACAAACGACAACGAGCTTGAATAGAAGTAAAGTATTGCACAAACTTTTAACAGTAACTTTCTCTTAAAGAAACGAAAGTGGTCGACTCCCTTCTGGGAGATTAGCTTGGTTTAACTGATTAGAAAGTTAAGGTACACAAAGAGTGGGATGCGACAAAGGAGCTTTGTATACGCTTATTTGTCTCAAACAAAAGGCAAAATAAAAAAGATTATTTATAATGACACTTTGTTTAAAAATAAATGGTAAAGTTTTTGTACATCTACGCCATAGTAAAAAAAATCCAGCTAACCTTCCGGAAGGAGTACAGTGGCAATGTCAAAAACCCCCCCGATGATCATGCAAAGACAAAGTGGCCATCGACGTCCCAAACGGTCCATCACCAACCAGCACAACAAGTAGCCAGGGATTTCAATAGCACTTCCGAGAAAGAAACTTAAGTACGCATTTTCTCCCAAACTTGGCCCGTAAAAACTGAGCCCCACATACACCGTAGCGTTTGCAAACCTGTGGCAAGTTGAAGTAATAACAATTACTTTCCACTATATTATATTTAGTAAGCTTTAAGTGTAGAAGCTAGCTGTATACAAAACTTTAGTGCCTGAAATAGTAGTTAGGAAAAAGTGGATTAAGTAGATGATGATGATGCTAAAATACATCTCAACCATTCACTAACCTTGCTACTAGAGCATTCAACTTACAAGCAAAAATAAGTAGCAGGAACTAAAGCATGTCATCAATTTCTACTTACGGAAATGATCATTGGGCTATTTTAAGGACCAAGGAGAAGATGCTTGATCAATGAGTGGATTATTAACAAGAAGGTATAAGAGCATTACATGCCTAAATAGCATTTTGGTGAGGCTCTACTAACAAAGCTGTCTTTGTTCCACATTCATATCTACACTTTTATAACGGTATCGTTTTCTCCAAGAAATGCTCTCCTTGAGAATTGAAGAAACGATCAACGGGAAAAAGGAATCATGGTCTGCCAACCGGATCTAAATTGCCCCTTGAAATCCTTCCTAATTGACAAGTTTATGACGAGTCTCAAGTCACAAGTGGACTCCATATAAAATCAGAAATCATACAAAAACTATATTCCATGGACTCATTCATCCAGTCTGTCCTGTTCTAAGTAGATAGGTAGAGTGGGCTAAAGAGTTGGTGGGGATGTGGATAGATTTCCCACTAACAATAATCATAAAATCCATTCCAATCCTCAATTACACACAAACAACTCACAAACAATGAGAAGGGAAGGGAGAGAAAGATTTTACTCGTCAAAACGAATAAGCATCATGTTTTAAGTCTTGAAATTGGCATCGTACCACATGGAGAACGCAAGTACTTATCTAACTAGAAAATCTAGATGGTTGGTAGTTGTTTGTGATGATGATGATGATCGTATAGACATGGTTTACCAAGTATTCTGCTTTCACCACTTTCTCCAAAAATTGATTTAAAAGCTCCATGACTGGTGAATGATATTGTTTAAATTTATGTGGAAGCCTGTGGAGTAGAATGTAGAATCTACGAAAAATATCATCAAATTATTTAATGTTTGTCCTGCATTATTTTTCTGCAACTCCATTATCAAAATATAAATAGTTATCTGTAAGTTTTATAATTGATCGACATGGAGAGCGATGCTCTAGTGATTTACTAGTTTATGAAAACAATTCTTAATAACCAGTTGGTTAGAGATTGGGATTTTGTAAGTTAACTTACAAGTTATATAATAAACTGTAGGGTGAAAGAATGGCATTTTGCATGCGAGCAACAAGGCAAAGCATGGAACAATGGGATGGTGATAAGATTCAATAAATCTTTAGTGAGTACACAAGCTGTCATCAGGCCGTCAAATAATCTCACCTCCTCTCAAAATGTGTTCCCTGGTTGAAATCTGGTAAGGTCTATGGTCTACCTCTGACTACAGTCTAAAACTGGTGACTGGAAGAAAGTGCCAATATTTATTTTACCATTATTGTCACGCACACAGTATATATCTTAGTTATGGCAGTAGTATTTTGAGATTTAGTGGTGGTACCAGTCTATATTTTTACTTGGTAGAACCTCTAGTATTTAATGGTGATGGTAGTATGTAATATGTGTGCATTTGTATGATCATCGTATTCGTATTATCAATAGCATCATAATAATATTACTATGGGTTCAGTCAGTAGGTTGTAGTTGTGCCAGATGGGCTTATTAGAACCGATCAAAACTGTTTCACGAAACGATGCCACTTGAGAGGAAGTCGAGATCTCTTAAAAAAGACGGAGATTTTTTCCCAGTCTTTCAAAGCCACTTTTTTCATCAAAGATTTATGGAAGTTGAGATAAAAATAAGGGGAAATTTGGCGATGAGAGACAAGCAGTATATATATATATTGACTTAAACGATAGTATTTGAAAGATACCAACGAGAACGACCAACTAACAAGCTGGAAGGGCTGGAACTACTTTGTACTTCCTACGGCTGTTTAAGGATAAAAAGTAGACAAACCACAAAATTTTTTTTAATGTAAGGTACTTAAATAATAAGCAATTACAAGTCCAAAAGCAATATAATTCGTCAAAATTTTTCAGATTTACAAGTAAAAAGACCTACATTCTATTCAGCAGAGTGGTGGGTGAACTCACCAGCAAAAAGTCAGCAAAATTGTCTTGAGTCGAAGATTGGGTGTGCGAAATAAATCCTTGAGACCACTCCGACTCCGACTTTCAACACTTTCTCTCTCACGATCTGCACTCTGAAAATTAAAGTTTACATTTGTTTTACATTCATTAATTACACCACGGCTAATTTATTAGCTCCAGCCACTGCTACTTTTTAGTTAGAGAGTAGAACGAAGATGCGCTCGTGTCCAAATGGCATTTCTTGTAGCAATGTTACAAATGAACTTCATTACCGAGCCACAACACCCACTTTAGTCTTCAGCACCTAGCCTTTTGGAACAAATTGTTCCCTTGAATATTTTGAATGCATGAATGGATTACCATTTGACATTGTATTATTCAAAGTGAAATATTACAACACAAAAAGACGCACTTGGAGTGTGATCCGATCTACAAGATGTGGGGGTAGAGTGGTCCCATTAACTCGAGCCAGTTTCTCAAGAATGGCCAAAGCCTCTTTTGTCCGATTCTGTGCTAGAAGCCACCGTGGTGATTCTGGTAGAAACCTAATAGTGGACATAATAGCATTACCTTAGTTGTCTGACATAGTTCAAGTAGAAAGTCTTTCACGTATATCTAAAGATTTCCATCCTAAATATACTAAACTAGGGTTGTTCAGAGGTGCGGAGGGTGGGGCATTCTACATGCATGGATGGATGGAGTAAGTCGGTAGTATATTTCAAATTATCGGCGAGTAAACAAGAATAAAGGGGTGAAATAATTGCAACTTGTCAGCACCAACAACAGAACTCTCCTGTGTTGGCTTGGTTGGCTGGCTGGCAGTCTTATATAATAAATCTTGTGTCAACCCTCAAAAGCCATTGTTCAAACAACTCTTCTCTAAAGACGAAGACAGAGTTGAGACATGTTGTCAACAAATAAATAAATGGGTTTCGCCTAAAAAAATAAATTACTGCATGGTTACTACTTTTTTTCCTATTTTCTGCAGAAGCAGAAAACAACGAAAGCATCCAATCCATACTTTCTCCTAAGATAACCTATATGTGTAAGTAGTAGTACAGGATCGAGAATAGAAATAGGAAGGAAGTTGAACTCATCACAGTAACAAACTAATAATACTAAACTAACCAGTAGTAAATGTAGTAAAGTAGGAAGGGTGCTGTGGTCCAAATGGATAGAAATCTCCAGTCGCTTTCCAAAAATGCAATCAGCGGCAACAACATCATTCCTCCGACGTAAAACAGGCATGTCATCACTGTCACGAAGCTACGATGGCTTTGCCCAACCAACTCCAGACCTTTTCGGGTTAGTGAGAATTGTGAACAATTTTAGAAAACACTAAAAAACGTAGACACTAACGCCCGAACGTAAACCTCTTACATAGTAAGTCCTTCTTGAATTGCTAGGTTAAGCAATGCATGTATAGGGAATATTGTCATAGTATTAGATAGGTATGTGTGCTAGTGGCCAATAAAACTGAACTGGATTACCATTCGAATCTACTACAATTGACTAGTAAAGCCGTTGGTTTAGGTATAAAAGAAAAATACGAGCGTGTCCCACTATACATACCACAAATATAGCTTTTACTGAATACCAATGCAGATACAAATACAATAGCATGGTAAATCCCTCGTATGCATGTTCGGGTTTAGAGATTTTATTATTAAGTATTCTGGTCATTCAAAGCGATTTCCATTTCATGGAGAAAATAACAGGAAAAGTGGTACAATGGAGTGGAAAGGTCTTTCATCAATCTACATAAATAAATACTAGAACAAACAAAGACACACTGGTCATTTTAATGTTTTGAGGGCAGGAGGCGGACAGATAGGATAATAGTAGACTAGAATAATATTACTAGACTGGATATACAAATTGTAACAACTTGTAGAACGGATGTTAGATCAACTTTTACTCCATTCTTTTACATTATAATACTAGATGCGATTTAAGGCAATATAACGTTCATTACAAACAGGAAAAGAAACACATAATACTACAACGTCGCAATGGAAGTTTTCTATGAAATGAAACTGAAAGTCTGAATGAATGAATAGTTGCCTGTTCTTTACATATGATAAATGGGATTTGGTAAATAGCCGGTACAGTGAGTCCATTTATGGTTCGAAATAAAGTCCATGTCCAGAAGTCCCCAGCAAATACACAACCAATTCCTCCGATCATCTCGAATGTCAAGCATACGAAAAAAGACGCCTTTCTCCCAATTCTGTTGTCATCCATGAAAGTAATATAAATAATAATCATCACAATAAAACATGGAACAAAATTGAACTAAAACACGAAAAGAGGACATATCTACCAAAAATACCAATTTTAGAAAAGCATTAATGTCAGATATCAGACCAACGAAATCCATTTCTAAAGGACCATATTTTACTATAAAGAGAATAACATAAATGACCAAGCTACATCGGCCCTAAAATTATAGATTAATAGGCTAAATACATAGTATAACAATGAACGAAATGCAATAAGTTGAAATTTCGATTTCCAGTAGTAATCACAAAATCTTATTTACAACACATCCAGCAGCACCTTTAAAAGGGTACACAAATCCAGCAAAACAGTTTACGATTAATGCAAAGTATAAATTGCATAGCCCTACTTTCTGTTTTCAATCCATTTAGATAATTAACACAAGTACTTCTAAGCTACAAATTAATTGATACGAGAGACAATTTTGAATCCACTTACACATCTGTTAATATTCCAAATAGAAATACACCAAAGAGTCCCCCAAAGTTGACAAGAAAAAGAGCAATAGTAGGATAAATCTCCTTTCCACAGACTAAATCAAACTATTTTCAAATATAGACATTAGTCATTTAAATTTATAATCTTGGGATATTACAATGAATGTTATAATGAAAAGCATTCAAGTAATTTTCATACAATGTAACAACTCGTTTTGATTAAAGAATAGTATGCATAACTTGAATACAAACTTAGTCCTCTTCAAGTTAGAAGGAAAGCACATAGGCCGAGAGACTGAATTTATATGTAATGAATAAAACTTTGAATGAAAGGGAGGAATCATACATCAACGACAATGGAAGTATGTAGTTTCGTGGTTGTCACAGAGTCTGCATAATCCCATCCATTAGGACAAGGGATTAATGACGGCTCTTCGCTTTCCAATTCATCCATCAGATCTTCATAATCCCCCACCACCAGCTTAGCAGTACCAGTAAGTACTTTGTCTTCATCTATATCGCCTCGTCTACCCTTTCCAATACTGCTACTGCCACCATCAGGATGATTGGTACCTCCAGAAGGCCATTCCTCGTCCGAAAGAAAGACTGACATGGATGAAGATACTGTTGATGTTGACAAAGCCCCATTTTCATCAGTGATGATGATGTTAATATTATCATCTTCAACTTCAGAGCCCTTCCCAGAAGAAATGACAAAAGAATCCCAATTCTGATTTCTTGTTTGGTGGTTCCCCAGTTTTCTTCTTTGAAAGAAGTGTAAACTGGGCCAGTCTACATCTTTTATGAGGCAACTACTTGTCTTGTTCTTTGAGAAAAATCAGAAGCAGAAAAATAGATTTGTAATCCTTATTCGCTCAGATTGAATTTTCTCAAGTTGTATTATGTAATTTATCCAATTCCTTCCCGAGACTTACTGCATCGTATCTCTTGGTATATTTCTAAATTTTTATTTTTTTGTTTGTAAGTATAGGCATAAATGTGCTGCCTTTATAAGTTTCATCATTGCAAAATTGAAACTTATGTTGACACCAGAGAGAAAGAGAAAGAACTTTTGCTAAAAACTTTCTCTTAGGAAAATTTTTAGGATTGGGATCAAACAGTCCGTCGCCCTTTCTTATACCACTAGCTATCTCTATTACACAAATAATATCTATTTATACCATTTTATAAATCTACACCGAATATTATGCTTACAACTTGATACAATCTCTTAGCAGTTTGCAGTGAAAAGAAGTAGATAGACTCAATTACACTAAGTTGCTCGGTAGGGCATTCTAGTTTCAGCTTGGGTACAGAAAATAAGAGTGCCGTTGCATCAGTTAGGGTCCGGGTCGGAATAATAGTCAGGACATACTACCACGGTTTACATTACTTTTACCCATTTCAGGGTTCAACTCCAACCGAGAGAAAGTCCAACTTATGGCACTCATAAAGTACGACAAGTAATATTTAAGTCATCCCAGTGTACTTTCTAACTCAACTCTATCCTCAGAGAAAGTTTAAATCTCTACGTGGTCATAATATACTACATCCTATTAATCCTAAGTACACTAGGGCCAATGGCTCAACTGCCTCGTTGATTTTTGGTCTCTTAGAGAAACTCTTGTATTACCTTGTTCCTCTTATATGATAGACTTAAAATTTGCAGCATCATATCATGTGGATGTAGTGGAAAAGTACGTAGTCGAAAATTAGGATGGTCCACTACCTACGTAAGGTAGATTTGAGTAAAGAAGAGTGAGAGCGAGTCACTTAAGGTAGCTAAGATTAGATTAGAATCGTAGTCATAAGAAAGTCATATTATATTCTTACCTGTGAGTCCCTGGGGAGAGCTAAGGCTTTTAATTGGTCTTCTGTGAAATTGGTATTTTGGAGAAGGAACTCAGGGAGCCGACACCAATGGGCTGCATCATCCGCCATGAATAATTGATTAAATCCTTGAAGACCACATGGAATACATGCAGGGAGGACTATCAGCCATGTCAACAGCTTTTGGTATTTTCCATATTCGCCTACATATGGGAAGAAATCATCCAAATCCACTCGTTTATTTTCTTCACTCCTTAGCTGCAGTGTAACAAGAGAATTAAAATCAAAATTTAAGATACTTAAGTCTTACGTCTATAATTTATGCATATACGAAAGCTATTTGTAAAAAAATATAAGAGATATCATGGCAGAGACTTTTAGTAAAAAGTTCCTCTCCATTAAAATGCCTTCTTAAATCCCAAATTATACCCTAAAGTAATTTAAATTGGCATTAGAACAATTGTGCTTGATTGCTCACCTCGGCCATTAATTTTTCAATTAAAAAGTCTCAGAGCTTCTTTCCTTTTGTGTCGTTCTTTTATAACTCTCCTGTTATATAAGGTTAAGATTTTTCACTGCTTTGTATTAGAAATTGCAAGGTGTAGAGAAGTTGATACCTACGGTGTCAGCCAAGGTAGTTGGAGTCTTCCTTCCTAACATATAAAATGTAGTTGCTCCTACTTTATTATATTATTAGATGCGAAGGAGAATTGCTTTCTCTTTGCTTTTACCCGTTTCTCTTGATGGTTTTTCAGAGCAATCATGCACACTTAACTGACCCACTTGAAATTCACTATTCTTACTTGCTTGCCTGTAGATCTAAAAGTAACAGACTCCCTCCAACCTAATAACTCTTTGAGAAAGCACTACTTCTACTTCTTACTACTTTTAGAGAGAAAAGCACCAGGGCCCAGGCCTTTCTTTTAGGGGCTTTTACTAATACCCTTAGAAATTTCAGGAAGGCATGGAACAGATTTAAAAAGTGAACTCAATAATTTAAAAAGTGAGAGAGAAGAAGGGCATTAAGTCTAAATGGTAATCCAAGAGGAAATGAAATATCATGGGGATAAAAAAGGACTAAAGTCGACTTTGAGCTAGAGAGGATGATAGAAATTGTATTATAGAAAAGAAATATCCTAACTACTGTGTACTGCATTCCATATTATTACTACTAACTAACTGAAAATCCTAACACCAAAACCGATGTAACTTATTTTTACACTTCTATCTATCCTATACTTAACTTAATGTAACTCGTATAGAGAACAGCCCAGCTCATAAGATACAATAGTTCACTTATATTTCTGGAACTGGAGTATTACCGTTTCGTAGATGAAAATTGGATTAACTTTTCCAGACCAAGTCTCTTCTTAGGATTCCCTATAAGTTCATTTAGCTATCTGTACATATTAGCTATGGGAGATAGAATAGAATAAGGTGTTCTTTAGTGGTTACTTTTCTATTCCATTGTAAATTCTATATAGCATCAATGTTAGTCTACTAGCTGTGTTCTGGCTGTGAATTCTCATTTCCTTTCAATTCGAAACATGAAATTAGCTTTAACGCAATTTCATAGTGTCATGTCATTCTTAGCTTACTTTGTCTTTTATATTTTTATGGCTGAGTCAACTTTTCCTTAAAGTCCATCATTTCAGCGCATATTTCATGCATTTTGCATACTTAGAATTTAGGTACATTCCAAATTATTATGATTAGGGTCGGCAACGAAGTGTGAACTTTCTTTATTATATAATTTCTACGTAATTTATAAATAACTTAAGTATACACCTCTTGCTTGTGTTTTATAAATACTTTGAAAATGGGTTAAAATCAAGTCATAAGTAGAAGTAATATAATTTATTAGTAATAATATAATAGCATTATTAAGCTCAGTCAGGCTAAAAATATAGGGTTCATTAATTACAAATATAATATTATCTGTCTGACCAGACGGTGTTGGTCTGCGGTATGGTGGTAGTGGCATCAACATTGCATAACATTACTTACTTACTGCTTCTGTTTGTTTGTAAAGCTCTGCCATGCACTTTCTCCATTATCTAAAATTTCTAGAGGGTTGACTTCCTTTCTATGAAAGTAAAATATTCTGTAGGCAATGTCTGAAGCAAGATACCTTCTAGGATAGTAGAATGGACAGATATGCATAGGTTTAGTATTAATATAGAATCTTTATAGTATCATATGACAGTGTCCTGTGATGTGACTTTGGTTATGGTCACAGGTCTGTGGTCTTTTTGCTTTGATACAGTTGACTCTACATGGAATTTGCGATATCGTAAACTGAATGTCTGTTTTTCATACCTAACTAGAATATCACCCAGCGTATTGCATGGGATGCCGATGTAATTAGTAAACACTAATGGTAGTCTCCCTTAGAATTAGCATCACCATCCCATTTACTAGAGTAGAGTAGTACCCTTATATTTCCCAAAATGTGTTTAGAAGTTACTTTGCTGCTTTAGTGGCCAAGGCTTCTAATTTAAGTAGAGCTTATGTATCAACCACAAGGAAGTTAGCACTTGCAGACGCAGAACAACGTATTGAATCAGAGATTCCTTTACTGTACCTCTATCCTATATCATAAATAGCCAGATAAGTAAACTACAGCTTTGGTAGTATATCCACCACATATATTTGAGTTGCAGTATGTAATTCTTATCAAAATTGTAAAGAGAACATTCCGTTCTGATTGGCTACTGAGGTGCAATTAAAGACGAGACACTTACTTTCTACTTGAATATCTATACATAGTTTGTTACAAACATCATGTAGAGAAAGCTAAGTATATCGACGGACTTACAATCTATAGTTATAGCAGAAATAGACTTGGTAGAAAGTTGCCTTGGTTGGTGTTTGTTAGGTTAGTGTATATTTTATAACGAAAGTGAAACGGAGATTGGCTTGTTTGCCAGGAGGTTTTAAGCCTACTGCTTACTCAGTAGTTAATGGAAATGCCAACACCTAATCACACACTCCATTCTGTTACTTACTTTCTCCTCTGTCTGTATCTCTGTTACATTACACAAATTCTCTTCGCGCTTCACTTCCGTTTTCCTAGAATCTTTAAACAAATCTCAGTTGTGTCTGTGTTGTAATCGGTCATTATGTTTGTGGGATTACAGCTCTATTTCATGGACGAATTTCCAAACCAGTTAGTCAATTGTTAGAATTCAGCAATTCTAAGTTTTTAAATAAATCATTTTTAAGACAATTTTTGCCATTTTTAAACATTGGAATTGGGACTGCGACACATTGAAAAATATATTAATGACAAGAAAGTGGTTCTATCCAGCACAAATCCAACAATTATTGTTGTATCGCTGAATTGTGCATATCAAAGCCTAATACCGAAGCCGATTCTATAAAGCCGAAAGACTCCAATTTGGTCTCATTACAATCAGATGCCCATCTCTCATTCTAATCCCATTCATCTGTAAGACTAATGGCAAACAAGAGACAGTCAGAAGTAATGGCTCCAATAGTGGCAACCAGTTCCGGTTGCGTTTATTCAAGATCCCTGTATAATACCCAGCGACAGGTTAGGTCCGTGGTCTAAACAACCCAACTTATCTTCTCAACCATCCGACTATATTAAATTTGTATAAATTACGTGTAAAGCAAACAAACCAAGATTAAGTAAACGTTGAAGATGTTGGGTTGGGTTTGTGATTTTGGCTCATTGAGCACATACACATTGTAGGTGAATAATCGAGTTACATTTCATTTTAGTTTCATCTTAAATATTCCTTCATTGTCTCATTACTTTAAATTTGAAGGCACACTGATAACAACTCTTCCTCTTTATGCAAGAAAAAAAAATCCTTTTACTAATTCACCAAAATTTAAAACAAATCAAGTTCATTCCTAATGTTGGTAACGACGGAAGAGAAATAGACTGTCTGAAACAAAAGAAAAATGTAAAAATACACCATATAGATTTTTCGTAGAAGAGGCGAGATCAAAATACTCAGTATGCATTTCATAAATGTACACTAATATCAAAGGTTAACGCTATTGGAATTTAAAAAACCTTTTTTGAGTACTACCTTGGCTTAAACAGCACTAAACGAGTTAACCTTTTCATATTACCTAATTCACTACTTTCACCAATTCACCATTCACCTTATGGGCAGTAATGTCCTATGTGAATCTTATAATGTTTAGGAAGTCCAACATGAAGTGAAAACCGAGGCAGAGAAAGAGATACAAAAATACAGATAGAGAATATGAAATGCGGAGAGAAGCTTAGAGTTGAGAAGAAAGTACTGCTGCTGGACATTTACTATCGCATCGACTATCTCATGGGAATTCAAAAAATGTAAACGAAAGCACTTTCTTCATTTAAAGACGACTTTGTGTTTCGAAGTAAATTGGAGCTAGAGGCATATTTCGCTGATAAGACAAGAAAATTCCACCTTTGAAGTACATTTAGTCTTAAGTCTGTAGGAAAGTAAGGTGAAAAAGACCTTGTACCACCTATTAAATGACTGGCTCGCATACTCTCATGCAATTCCAGGTACACTCATAAGCCAAAAACTGGGTCTTGGTAATATTGAAGTTCCTTTTGGAATGTTTGCTTTGAAGCATTTAACAAAATTATACCACTGCTCCAGATACCTTTAAATTGTAGGAATTAATTACTTAAAATAGTATGTAAATTAGGCGTTTTCTCATACTAGGCTCATAGGCTGCTGCATACAAAGAGTTGTATTTTCATCTTACCATGGACGTTACCTGAAGTAACTATATAGCTACGTTTAATTTAATTTTTTTCATGATATGATCACATCACATAACAAATCAAATAATTAATCAAGCCTTCTCTATTAAAAGCAGCTTCTTTCAGTATGTACATATCTTAATTATTACCATTTGCACATATTTTAATTTACCTTTACAAAGCTATTACATAGCTGATGGTTCTGAATTCGACCAGAAATATTATTGGTAAATGAGTTACCCTCTTACAACGTATGTAGGTACTTAAATATATATGTCTGAAATTCAAAGATTTTCATTGTTTGATTGGAACGGACGTAAACGCGAACAGCTTTAATCGATCATAGTTGGTTACTCAAAATAAAATGTAAACGTTTCTTATTATATTATTGTTTCGTTCAGAAATTTGAGTTGATTCACATATTTTGATGCATGTACATCTTACATGAGAATATTACGCACTGATTCACTGTGATCTGACATGATATAATATATTTGTTTCCTCCACTATAATAAACTTAAAACTAAAATGTTGAAGCGTACGCACACAAAAAGGATTTCACTTTCTACCACAATTAAGATGGAAGTGTAAGCAGACATGAGAAGATTTATTTTCTCTCACCAGGTTTGGCTTAAGAGATTCGGTTTCTTAAAAGAAAACAAACACATCTGCCAACCACTTTTCAGAAACATGCAAAAACACACCACCGAGTCTTCAACACTTACGAGAATCTTTGACTTATCTCACTTTAAATTGTATTAAATCTCACTTTATTCTCGTCCCAACACAAGCTCTACAAAACAAAGTGGATGGATTAGGATTTTTAATGTAATGTACACAAACAAAAATACGTTATAAATTCATATAATGCAAAATAAGAAAAAACTGAAAAACGAATTTAAAAGATTTTGAGGTATAGCTTAGAGCATTAATAAATACTTTTTATCAGTGAAAGTTGAAAATGCATATACGAGACCCATAACATATTAAAAGTACACGTATACGTCCGTACCTGGTTCTATCAAGTATATTTTTAGTAGTCTAATTGAAAGCATATACATTTATTGGATGACGTGTAATGATAATAATTAAGATTAATTTAAACAAAACGACGTAAGTTTTTAAAAATCTTCCTTCCTGATATATTACAGACATTTTTAATTAGTTAATTATTGATGGAATACCATATCAGCACACATCAATTCACTAAAATATAAAAGATGTCATTATGCTTTAGACATGAATTATCTATTCTGTCACCCGTGTAGCAAAGAGCCGACTGTTAAAAGGTCGGGTTATCACAAATAAGTGCAGAACTTCCAATAACGATTCTTTACCCAGATATAAAATATATATAAAATTGTATATACAATTTTAAAAAACCTGCAATAAAAATACCTGTAATTACTCTTTAATTAGAAAAGTTAATTAAGGAAATGATCAAAAAGTGCAGTTGAAAAAAATTGAAGTTGTAATTTATTTCGTCAAACAGCGTCAGTTGGAAAAGAACTTTCATGGAAGTTCTCAAAAAACGTGAAAAACCGAGAAAACATAGTACCCGTATAGTAACATAAATGGGACAGTTGTTCGCAAAGTTCTCGGTCGATTCATTTTAAGAGGCTCATTACAGTGGGTGGTTCCTTACCACCGGATTTGGATTGGAATGACCATGTTCGGTCGGTCCATAATAATTTAGTCAGTAGACTCGGCAGTAAAATGATAAACAGGGATTTCCCAGATGGAAAGTTAAAAGATCAAAAAAAGAGAGAAAAGTAGGTAAAAGTTTTTTATCCCTTGATATTATTACACACAGAGAGACACCATTAAATCCCCCATCATCATAATCATCCTCATTTTTGCCAGAAAAGTGTAAGTACTTTGGCTTGTGGTGTGGTAGTATGTGTGTCCACAGGAAATCTTTGGCGTCAGAGGGCTTAAAAGATTATTCAATATTAATTCCGACAGATGAACCATATAAGTTGCTTAAAATAATCTCAAAACCATCCAAAAAAATCGGCTCACTATTCTTCAACCTTTGTTTTTAAAAACACGCAACACTTCTCTCTGGCAATTCTATTTCCGACATCAGTATTCAGAGTAGCCATAATATTTTTCCGAATAATTATGAACAATTCCTTAATCGTTAGTTCGTTATACTTATCCTATGAATTTACAGTCATAATATGTATAACAGTAATTATAAAACTAACAAGATAACTCTATACTTATTGGCTCTGCTATTCGGCAAGGACTCATGGAAGCTGTTTGATGCGATTTAATGCCTTTTTGCTATAAAAAAGTTTTTCATGGGATCTCGCCCTTCTCGTCTTTATGTCATTTCTACCCGGTCTGGACGTTTACTATTATATTACGGAATATTAAGCCAGAATGACCATCTCATCGTAGAAAGACCATCAGATTTTTCCTTTGCTACACTATTACTTCTATTCCAAACCAAAAATTGTGAATGGTTTCCTCTATCTAATAAAACAAGAAGTTAGAAGCCTGCTATAGTGCTATACTACTAACTTTATATTTCCTATACTCTGACTTTCTTTTCTTTGCATGTGTCCGCACCATACTACTATTTAATCTGAAGAAAATGACTTTCTCTTTCACGAGAACAAGATTCTTTTTATTTTTACCCAAACCACCCCAGACAGAGAGAAATTCCAACCAAGGGTAAAAGGGTTGTGCACATCGAACACCAACTCCATCAAATAACGCAATAACAAAGCTCGTTTGTGTATGACACCTTCTGGCAGAGAAAAATACAATTGAGTTCTATTTTGTAAAGTAATGCGGGACTTTAGTCTTAAATTACAACAAATACATGTGCTGTCTTTTTATTTTTAAATCAAGTCTTAATTTTTGAATTATAGTCCATAGTCTGAGTCTGAAATTACGAACAACAAAACAATTGATCGTTAATTAAAAAGATTATAGTTACACCATTCGGTGCTCGGATTTACTACATTAATACTGTTAAAAGCTGATAGTATTGAAAAATGCCTAAGGACAGTAGAAAATTTGTCTCGTCAAGGTAAAGTGGAATTATAAAAAAAACCGGAAATCGGAAATACTGAAATTTATAATTTGCACATTTTTGAGTAGTCAGAGTAGTGCATTTGTTGTTTGTACATTGTATTGAGTGTCAACATCGAACTTTATTTATTAATTTTTGTCGTATGTCATGTTTTGTTTGAAACAGGAAGGAGTTGTGCTTTGTGTGCAAAGAAAATATATCCAAGTATACCTGCCCAAAATGTAAAATTTTAACTTGCAGCTTGCCCTGTGTTAAAAAACACAAAAAGGAAGTTCCATGCGATGGCATTAGAAACAAAACTGAATATGTTGATGCGAAGAAAATGAATGAAATGCACCTGTTGAGTGGTAAATATTTTTCAGTTTTTATTTCACTTCCTATTATAAATTTAATATGATGAATGGTAAAAGTCAGTTATTTATATATGTATTTTGTTGAAAATGATGAAAATGTCCATGTTCCGTGGCTTAAAAATAGTAATCTTAATGCATACTTTTAGATTATAGATTTCTTGAAGACGTAGCAAGGCGTGTTAATTCTTGTACGAGGGATACAAAGAGGAAATATACTAGAAAAAATGCTCCGCTACCAGAGGTATGTACTACAGTACTATTTTAAATAAATGTTCAATCCAAGTTTGATACTAAAAACAACATTTGTACTGTTAACGTGCAGCATCTGCAGAAGTTTCGAAAGGCTGTTTCTGAACGAGGAACTAGAATTTACTTCATGCCCAAGAGTTTTGTAAAGCACCAGGAAAATACTACATTCCTAGACTGGAAAACCAGAAAGATTAGTTGGAAACTACACGTAACATTTCTTCATGCTCAACAATACCGACTAACTGTTGATAGGTACTTTTTCGAGAGTTGTGTTTTGAAATTTAACGCATTAAGTTATTATTGAATTATTTTTTGTAATTGGCAGATGTCCAGAAGACACGTTAATGGAAATCGTGATACAAAAATGTATTACAGCTGCAAAGGAGAGGAAAAAGGATTATAGGAAACATTTTGACGCATACGACGCCGCTATGGAAGATATAGTTGTTCTTATGAAAGTGGAAAAGATGCCATTAGCTAGTAACAGGTAAGGTTAAAGGTTGCTGTAAACATTTAAGAATACGAGTGGTAATGGAACCAAGAAAAAGATTTAATTAAACGTATTATTTGTGATTTTAGCTTCTATGTTTTGGACAACACTAAATCTCTCAAGGAAAACTTAATTGGAAAACGAATTGTTGAATTTCCTGAGATTTATGTCGCGGTCAAGAGATTCTATTCAACTGCAATCAGTGTGCAAGGGAATACCAAATCTAAATTAGGTAGTTTTCTTCTTCCAAATGATTGTTTAAATGAAGATAAACAAAGTGATGAGCTAAGTTCTTCGGATAAGGAGGATAGTACATCAGACAGTGACGAAGACGATTCTCTTGCAAATAATAAGCAACACAAAGAAATTTTGAGTCAACTGTACAAGATTGCGTACGTAAATCCTTGACGATTGACTTTATTCAATGATGATAATGATTTTATTTCTTGATTAATTCACACATTTTCCGACTCCTCTAACCTTTTTTTTTGAAATTTAAACTTTTGTAAACTATGTACTCTTTTTTAAGTCAATAAATTATGTCTTTCATCAATTACTATATAGTAATAGTATATACTATTATTGACTTCTCTCCCATTTGTAAAGTTATTAATTATGGTCAGTCTCAAGAAGTCGCTAAAAATGTACCACAAAATGCAAAACCTTTTAGTCAAAAATTTTCACTAATTCTTTTTTGTTGACTTTCCCCAAATGATTTCTTGGTAGTTCCGGTAGAGTTTTTAAAACAGTTGGAATGGCATATGGAGCTACTTTCTTTTTGGCAAGTTCTTTGAATTCGGCTAAACTCATCTCTTTATCACCCCACGCTATTACAGCGGCAACCTAAAGATAAGTGTATTCAGAACATTTAGTTTAAATGTTGAAAGTTGACGTGCAAAACACAATGTTTTAATAAAGTTGTGTCTTACTCGTTGCCCCCAAGTAGGGTCAGAAAGACCCATCACAGCAACCTCTTTAATTTCAGGAAACGAGAGCAATTGAGTCTCAATTTCTAAGGCACTCAACTTATAACCTCCACTTTTAATGATATCTACCGACTTTCGGCCTAGTATCTTGTAAGATCCGTTTACACACTCTACAGTATCACCTAAAAATGCAAGTTAGTTTTTAGAAACTTAAGAAACTGGTAGATAGAATAAAATAAAATTATTAACTTTATTACTAACTGTATCTTTAAAAGTAAATTGTACCTGTTATAAACCAACCATCTTCAGTGAACTCCTTTTTCGTGGCTTCTGGGTTACCCCAGTATTCCTTAAAAACGGATGGACCTTTAACAAGAAGGTCACCGATAACTTTTTCTCCCTTGTCCACGTAAATTTTGGTTTTTTTGGAATCTTGTTCCGCCAAAATTTTGTAATCAGTTCGCGACTTCATATCTACAACTCTAAGTTGTACGGATTCAAAAGGTCCTCCAACAAAACCTTTCATGAAATTTATAACCATTAATTTTGAAACAGAACTAGATAAAAAAATAAATGCAACAGTTAAACATCCCTACATAACTTACCAGGCTTCCTTTCTCCGTGAAGAGGATTCGTTAAAGCCATTCCAATCTCAGTCATTCCATATCTTTCTAATAATCTATGACCGGAAATATCCTCAAATTTCTCCAGTACTGGTACTGGTAGAGCCGCTGAACCACTTAGCATAAGCCTTATCAATAAATACACATTTTTAAATTTTTTAATTCTAAACCATACCTCTTTGTTACAGAAATACTCATATTTCTCAAAATCTCAAACCTCATTTTTTGCTTCAACGATTCCTTTACAAAAGCAGCTTTGGTTGGACTTTTCCCAAATGTTTGGTCGTATTCCTCTATTAACTTTACATAAACGGTAGGAACTCCCATTAAAACGTTAGGTCTAATTTCTTTTGTGGATAGCAGCTCAGCCCATGCTTTTGAAGCATCAAACTTTTGTAGCATATGGCATCTTAATGTTGTGGATAGAATAATTTTATTAATTGAGTTCAAATTTATGATGTCTAACTTTTTGATAAAAGTCGAATATGCTACCTTGCACCAACACTCATTGGGCTTATCAAAGCATGGACCAATCCATGAGTATGATGAAGAGGAAGGACATGCAGCATACTGTCATTTCCAGTAATTTCCCAAGCGTCGCAGATATTTCGTACCTAAATCATAATATATCATAAAATCAAAATCATAATATGCATTTTTACATATGTCTCAGCCTGAATTAAGGTCAATCACACCATTAGATTAAACTATAACCTGGTCAAGTAAATTGGAATGCGTTAAAAGAACTCCTTTCGGACGCCCAGTAGTTCCACTAGTAAACAGAATAAGGCCTCCTTTCTCGTCATAATTTGATCCTTTTAAAATCTCAGGATCCTCTAAGGTTTCCGTACCCAAAGAGGCATAATCAATAACAAGGAGTTCCGTGTTTGTAGATTTTGCAACAACATTCAGCTTATCCGCATATGTTTTCGTACATACTAGAAGTTTTGCTGAAGTACTCTTTATAAAATATTCCAGCATATTGTCAGGATGGCTTGAGGAAAGGGGAATGGCTGCAATAATATAATATAAATAAGGGATTAAAAAAGATAAGATGGATGCAGAGAGTCTCACAACGACTCATTCATTCCCATTTGCGAGTATGAATGACATTTATTAGAATGAAAAAACGCACCGATTTGTTTCGCCATCCATGTTGCGATCAGCGTCGTGGGGAAACTAATGTTTCTATCACATAGAAAAGCAACCCTTTCCTCATCTCCTTTGACTCGAGACTTTAATTCTTTAGCAAGACTAAGGGACTTCTGTCCCAATTCTTTATACGTGAAATCCACCCCATTATAATCAGTGAAAGCAACTTTGGCATTCACTTTTGGATCGAATGCGGGGGCAAATAAAGGAAGTCTTATGCTTTGTGCGATACCACTTTTATGCCTTACTATGTGTAATCCTAGGAACGTTTTCGAAGTTAGCGTGACGTTAGATCTACTTAAAATCCCTATAGGATGCACCATTTTGAATCCTTATTTATAGTCAAGTGCAACTTTATCTTGTCACTGTATGACTGTGTGCTGTGACAAAATGAATCAAGAGATAAGCTAATTATTTACCTTTTACTTATCAGCGTAAAGTGTAAAGTTCGTTTCACATATAAGATAACGTGCAGTTTTTTTCTATCATTTTTGTCTTCTCTTATCTTTGATGGTATTGTAAAGCGTATTATTGAGTGATTTGATAAGGGTCTAAACAAACTTCAAGATATAATATATTAGCTGAGCTGATGCAGGCTTTTAAAAATACATTACAATTACAGCTCTGCTCTGCATAAACAGTTCATTCATTGATTGGCTTCCTTTTTAAAGGAGCCCTTAAATAATCAAAGAATTGAATGTTGTGGAAATGTATGGAAATATTTAATCTATAACACTAGAGATTTTATAATTATTGTTTGTGGTTTGGATAGTTTTGTAGTTTGTAGTATGTAGTATAATTGGCTGGTAAAAGTTCAATATGATTTCGTAATGTTCACGTTTTGTATAGACGGCTCATAATGTCATAATGGAGAAAGATACAAAACACATTTTGATGTAAACTTTGCTGAGATTAACTTCCAAGTCATGAAGTTTAAGTCGCGCCGGGAACATGGCGCTAGTTTCATTTTTTGGCAACACAAAAAGTTGGTCCTTGACGAAAAAGACGATTTTTCGAGATTTCGAAAATGTTTGTGTGACTATTTATTCTTAAGTGTTTTTAAGTTTTTTAAGATCAATCAATGGGCGTTTGAGCTGACCTGTTGTGACTTGACATTTTACGCTTTTAGAGCTTAGCAAGGATGTCATTTAGCGGTTTGGAACCTCCGCATCCGACTGCGACAACGGGAACGCTTCAAAAGATTGATTGTGAATCGCTTAACACACTTATTCAGCAGTATGATCAGGTAAAATATGTCCAATGTCCTAGTCCTACTTCCTTTACTTTTAAATTCCGTCAACTCACAACTGTTACTTTGCGCTGCACGTTATTGGTATTGCAAACTATACACTTTCACACGCACTTATGCATTACACATTATGTGTTATATGCATTATGTGAAGCATAAAGTATCTGCAGCAGTAAATCTTTTCCACGGTCACCGTCAGTACTCTCAGTACACACTACACAGTATGATTCGAAATATTCGGTCAGATGCAGGATGTGTCAATTACAAATAAATGTACAATCAACAATTTCTACGTTTTTATTTTGTTTACCCTCTTTACCTTTGTATGTTATCAATGGAGTTTTTTTAATTGTTCTGTAAATACAATACATACATAATTGCTAAAATCGTATGTTTACTATTTTACATTACTTCATAATTTATACTAGCCGAAACTCATCACTTTATCATTTAAGTCATAAAGTAAATATAACACCTTTTTTCTTTGTTGTATAGGCACTGGAAGAAAATACAACGAAGAAAAATGAGTTCCAGAAATACAAACATGACTACCTTAAACTTAAAACACGTCTCAGGTCCTTGCCTGATAAGGTGAACAATTTTTACAATTTTTCAACGAAGTTTTACAAACAAATTCACAAGTCCATTAATCGAAAAATGTGGTTTTTAATTTAGCTGGAATATGATGCAATGGTTCCTCTCTGCTCAAAAGCCCTTTGCCCTGGAAAAATCGTTCATACAAATGAAATTCTTTGCCTTTTGGGTGACCATTGGTTTGTCGAGTGTACAGCAAAAAAAGCGGCGGAAATAGTGTCTCATCGAATAAAAAGTAAAATGCTTTTATTCACTGACTAATATTCTTTTTTTTTTAATTTTTATTTTTGTAGTCCTTTTATATTCTATGTAATCTTAAAACGAAATGCTACGTATTCTAAAATATTCTTATCTGGCTGAATTTAATTAAGGTGTTGATGATACACTGAATCGCTTGGAGAAAGAACGAGAGCTCTATAATTCGTGGAAGTTTGAAGCAGAGAGGCAGATGGTAGAAAGTCTTGGGGAAGGAACTATAGAAATCATGGAAGAATATGACGAAGAAAAAGAAAAAGAATGGAAAATACAACACAGAGCAAACGTTAGAAAATTTCATCAAAATAAAATTCAAGAAAAGCAGAAGGTAACTTCAACTTCACCGGTCAATACAAAAGGAAAGACTGACGCAGAATTTTGGACACGACTTGACGCCCTAGAATTAGAAGAAGAATTTATGGAAGCTCAGGCTGCTTATGAAGAAAAAATAAGTGACCCACAAAATGTAAAAGATGGTAAAATGGACGTAAAAATTAGACAAAAACCAAAACAAGACTTGCTTGAAATACTCGAACAGCAGACTGAAGACGACGATTTATCCGCCAATGCAAATTCAGGGAAGAAAGTAACATTTAATCCAGATAACATTATACATAATTTATCCGATCTCAGTATCAAAGACTCAAAGAAAAGAGGTAAAGATCACGACGATTCTGAAAAAGAAGAAGTAGAGCTTTATAAACCATCAGAGAAAAGTGAAAATGGACAGTTTGATCCAATATTCATTCGCTTTCGCCATGGGATGCCTCCCTTAGACCCAGACAAAGATGAACTAGTCGATTCTGATACTGATTCTGATGATGATGACAGTGACGAAGATTATCAAATTGTGCTAAGTCCTGGTGATATTTATGAACAATTCGGGCCTCCATCTTTAGAGGCAAAAACAGTAGCCATACCAGGAGCGGATAAAGCTCCCTTAAAATCAATTTTAAAAGCCAGAAACCGAAATGAGGGTGAGGTGCATTATCTAAGTCGTAAAGAAGTTCGTGTTACCGCAAATTTCAAGGCTAAAAAGAAAAGTGGAGATAATGGCGAAAAGGACGCTGCCATTGTTCCAAAAGTTACAGAAAGAGTGCCAAACGCTATGGGAGCTATGTTTCCCTATATGGCTCCTGAAATGCAACCTTCTGCGGTTAATGTAGCAGCAGCAGGTAAACCCGTAAGTCTGTTCAAAAAACGGAAACAAGGAATGTTTCCAGACGAAGATGCAATTTAGCATAAAATAAATGCGACATATTTTTGATACATGAAACCAGTAATTTCATATTTATCTTTCTTGTGGATACGTACGACACACGTAAACGTATAATAGCTCTCTTACTAAAGTAATAACATCAGGTATTTATCGAAATGATTATCACGAAACATTAACTTAAATAAAACACTTTACAATTCATTTATATCTTTTGATTTACAACACTTATTTGCCTTGTAACTCTCACACTAATGTCAGTAAGTTTAGTATACATTAATTATATTTATCTATTAGAATTACCTTGTAAGTATAGGGAGGCAGGTGCAACTTTTAAAGGTGCTGTTTGTGGTAAAAAGTGGATGGACAATGTGCTTAAATTGTCTACATTAATTTTCTACCTAATACAAAGTGCCTAGAATGTATTTGTAATACTTTCATTTCCAACATTTTATCATTATCAATTATAAGTATGTCTAGAATGTTCTGCTTTGTGATAGTTGCTGAATATTCTCTAACGCACACAATGAACACTTATACGACGTGACTAGTCTTTTAAAATAACAAGTACAGTTCCACTTCCAACGTACTACATACATGTGCTGTTATAGCCTTTTTGAATTTAAACATTTATGAGGTTGGAGTAAGTTATTAAAGTCACACTGATATTGACAATTTTTGAGTAGGGTAAGTCAGGGTCGTGTGTCTTAGATCCGTCTATTGGCTTGATTTTGATTCCAAAGTCACTGATTCATTCTGAACTAACGGCAGTTTAGAAAGGAAGGGTGGATGAGAACATAGCTTCAATAGCTGGTGGAGCAGGAATAAGGTCTTCAAGTTTAAGATAGAAAATCCTTTGCAGTCCTTGAACACTGAGACTCCTCAATTCAGGTAGTTTCCCCAAAATTCGGGAGAAATAATGAGGCTTTGTTTGACCTTCTCCAGTGTAAGTTACATGATCCCGGAGGGATCCGATGATTTTCATTTGAAGTTGTTCTACTTTCACCGGATCTTCCAAAGAATGTCGATCTAATAAATTCAAATTCAATATTTTAGATGTTGTTGCCGTCGATTGAACATTAAGATATTTTAACATAAAAATACATAGGTATTATTAGACTAGAATTATTACCGGTGACAAGGACAAGAGCCTCTAGACAAGCCATGGTGGATAAGTCAAGGTGCATTCCCTGAAGAGAATGACTGAACTCTATGATAGCATCGTACCAGTCTCCAAAAACGGGTTTGCATTGCTCGCGATGCAAGACAGTCCCGTTGCAAAATGTCAAGGATTCTTCATTTGGTTGAATCCTATATAACATAAAAAATCATTTTATTTCGCTTGGTCAAGATTCAACTTAGAACAGGTATCGAAACTTTTCTTATGCGTATAGTAAGTTGCATTTAAAACTACTGCTGACTATTTGAAATTTACCTGTAAGCTAGCCTGAGTACAAAAAGCTCTAAAGATGCGCTTTGGAGGAGCAAGTCTTGATCGTGTTTACTAAACTCTGTAAATCCAGGAATTTTTTCAGAGAACGCACGGATTACATCAAAGCAATTTGTGAGTAATCCAAAAAATTGTTGAATGTATTCCGGGTGGTTAACAACCGAGTCTTTATCATGAGGTAAGTCTGCTTCGTGGAAAGGAGGTTCTTGGTACTATATATTCGGAACCGGAACAATAAAATATTAGGTATTCAATGTACGTTTGTAAATTTATGAACGTTAAATCAAAATATGGAATAGGTATTAGTTTAACTCACCGTTGAGTAATCTTTGTTTTGAGTATCAGGACTTGTGTCCAGATGAGCTCTGACAAGGGCAGTGATAAGAGATATGGGGGGCGACGGTGTAGTGGTTGACGTGCTTTGATGACCTTGTCCACTCATTTCTCCGCTTCTATCTGATCGCGGTTTAGAGGGCAGTCGACCTCTCCTTCCTTTAAGGGAATCTGTGCGGACAACTTCTCTAACCATTCCGACCGATAGACACTTTTGAAATCGGCAGAACTGACATCGATTTCGTCTTCTCTTGTCAACAGGACAATTTCTATTAGCCATGCAAACATATTTCGCTCCACGTTGAACAGTTCTTTTGAAAAATCCTTTGCATCCTTCGCAAGTTCGGACTCCGTAGTGTTGACAAGCCGCGGTGTCACCACAAACAGCACACATTTTTTCAAGGGTCGGAACCCCTCCACCTGAACTTGACTGATCCATAGGATCTTGTCCTCCAACTCCAGATGAATGAGATCGAGCAGGTGAACTTGGCTGTGCTTCACTAGACATGGATTCCATTTTGACATGCTTTGAATGGGGTCCAGACGTACTTCTGAGAAGTCAATAAAAATGCGTTAATTATAATGACCAAAACTGGAGGATCAAAAAGTGAAATGTATTCATAATCATGTTCAAAACTTACATTTTTCGTTGTCTCGAAATCGAATGCGCCCCTGCAGTCACCGTAATCTGTTGTTGGGGTGGAGGGGAATGTAAAACTTCATACGAAGGTGACTGAGATGGATAGTACATTTGATGATGATATGAAATAGGGGTTGGAGGGCTTGCAGTGGTTACACTAGAGGACGGACTGTCTAAGCTATGCTGATGCTGGAATGGATGCCGATGAGGGTGTGGGTGTGCAGATGCAGAAGAATGGGGTGTCGAAGGAGCTGACGTTGAAGGACCAGCGGCAGCGGTCTGAAATGGTGGTGAAACTGCAGATTCATCAAAGCTAAATACATCTCGGCGATATCTGGGACTATAAGTCTCTTGGAAACTGGGCAAAGGGGTCCCAGGCTCAGGGGTAGTTTCTAGGGACACAGATCCCTGTAGTGAGGGGGATTCTAGAAGAAAGCATGATGGACTTTGGGCCATGCCAGACGAAGCTGTCTCATGATCATGATCATTGCTACTACTATTCGAATTTTCTTCCATGAAGATATGTCCTGGTGGGATTCCTTGTAAAGCGTTGTATCCCAATGACGAAAGTTGAGCGTTGTAAGTATTGTGATTACTTAAATGATTACAATAGTCAGAAGCGTCGTAGAGATTTCCACAGGCTCCCCCAACTGAGGACATAAACTCGGATTCTGAGTCTGAGTTGTGAAGAACGGACTCTGCGTCAACTAAGGCGTCCAGGAATCCTGGTAACTCGGTAAATCCGGGCAGAGATGAAACCTATTCAGTCATAATTATCAAAACTTTAGTTCTCAAATCATTAATTTTGCACTCCGATATCCCTGATACTTGGTTGATAACATACTTGAGGCTGGAGAAGAAGCATGCTTGTTGCTGAAGAGGAATGATGATGATTTGTCTTATGTTGACTGCCAATGGGTTGTGGTGGAGGCACGTTTCTCGAGCTTTCTGATGAGCTCTGTTGGCCAAAGGCAACAATGGCTCTGTCAGCCACTCCACAATTGTCCCTTCGTCTTACTATAAGATTGAAAAAAACATGTACCAATTTAGTATAATGCGTTAGATATTTTATTCCAAAACCTTCTACTTTTACAAGCTTGTATACTTACAAACATGATATGTACTGAGACCACTAGACATTGTGGGGAAAGTTGAGATTCTCAATTTTATTAAGGCTTTCTCCTACTAGTGCTTTCTTTCTCTTAACTTCCAAACCCGTCCAACTCTAATACTTAAATTTCCAAACCTACTTCTTCTTTCTACAACTACTTTTCTTCGTTCTAAAGTTATACAATGATAAACGGGGGATGTTGTCAATCCCAAGGAAAATGACGAAGTGAAAGAAAGAATGAAAACTAATTTCATATTTATATGAGCAACGGTAACAATGGGCGAATGGTGTATGGTTCGAGAGATAGAATGATGAAAATGAAGATGATTAGGGACAGGGAGTCGGTGATGATTGTCCGAGTCAAGGGTCATTTGTTTAATATGTTGTGAAAAGTGTCCCAAGAGAAAGGTACATTGTATGGACAAAGCCCCAGAAGACTCATCAAGAGTTGTTGGCATTTCGAAAATCTCGACACGCTTCTTGATTTCTCATTCATCTTCCTCATAATTCAATTGCTTATTTTCTCAACGCTCCATAAATTATCAAATCATCTCTTCTCCCTTGCCTCCTACAAATGTGTATTAAGTATCCCTATCTCTTTCTTCGTTTCATAAAAAACCAATAGAAACTCATTCATTGTCTATTGTCCTCAATCCTCTGTTACTAATATTGTAATAAAGCCATATAGCCATAACCCACCAAGAAATCATCTACTTCATACGATTTAACATAATATTACCTACACAATAATTTCTCCTACCTTCAAGCCTGCATCTTCCAAATTCCTAGGTGTATTTTTATACATATCTAGGTTATATGAACCGAGTCGGGTTAAACTACCGGGTATTATACTTTACTGAGGATGGTTACCTTACAGTATGAGGGTATGTAAAGTAAACGCAGTTTCAGTCTTACCACTGCTACTTTTATAGATTCAGTCTGCGAATAAGAAACACACACCCCAAGTACCCCAACTATACCTGTACCAAATAATGTTAGTTAAGCAACCACTGTAATTTTCTACACTGGATCCTCTCGAGGTTCCTGGAATCCGCCTATGTAGCCCGGTAACCTGTACTATCAAGGACTTCTCGAAAATCTCGTATATTGAATGCATAAATGTCAATAGACATGTCCAACTCAATGTCTGATTACTCATATCTTATCGAAATGAATTAGGGAAGATGAAAGCAAAAATGTATGGCCCAAGGTACCGTTTCACAATATTTAAGTACCAATGACTACGCTCCTAACTTTGCTGTCCAGGGGTCCGATATTTTACAATAGTGAATGGAAAAGTAGTAAAGCTGTAAAGCAAAGCACTCACAAACAATTTAAAGTGTCAGATTACAATTATATGGACTAACAAAACTAGAAACCGACCCTTTTCCCTTTTGATGTCATCGTAGAGTCATTAGATTAATCATACATATAATTCATTTATAAGAATGAAAAGGATCTTTGTATCGTTTTCATTTGTTTCTACATTACGTTATCTCACATTGAAAGTATAGTTATTATTAGGTAAGCGATACTGTGATGGTATATTTGGAGTATTTCGCATATATGCACTCGACTATCTATAACATAATTACTCTAACCTGAGCTGTGTACACACAGGTAAGGTGGAATCGTGTAAGACGATGGTTTTGTGTCTGCTTCTTCTTTTACTACTATAGATAATTTCAAAACAGCTTGCATGGTCTCATGACTTCTCCGAATAGTAATGGTTTAGTAGTCAGTAGCACGAGATCACGATCGGGATCATTACCAAGGATTTCATTTCATTTCAATTCGCAATGTTGAAGCCTACGAGATGTTAGGATGATTATATCCGATCCACTGTCTGTGGGTGGATAGACGTGATATGACCCAATCTTTGACTATTTTTACGTATGTATGATTGTAGTCTATAGACCGACAGACAGGCAGTATTAATTTCTAGAGATGGAGAAAGCTCAGTTTTAGACGTCATCAGAATCACCCAGAATTGAGAAAGAAATATCTCTGAACATTTTATGATGTCTCGATTTCCTTGCTTCTTTCATTTGTATCAAAATCACATTACGTAATAGTAATAGTTCCGTTCTTTAGGCAAGAATATGTGTAAACATTTTCAAGCCATCAGATTAGTTAGACAAGTTGTATTATAGTAAGTTGTGACGGAATGAAATGAGGGAGTAAAAATGGGTTGGGTGTGTTTTATTCCATTTCCTATGCGAAAGAAAACCTTAAAAAGGATTTTGCAAGTCTGGTTCTGGTACACCTACCACAGGAAAATTTTAGATATGATGGAATGAAAATGGGTAAAAAGAGAGAGCCGGGTAATATTATTATATAACGTTGTGCTATATTACTCTTACATATATTTATGACCGAATCGATCCAAGTCCGAATCTCATACAGTAATATCATAATAGGCCAGCAAAGAAAATACATATTAGAACCACCAACTGTCATGATCACTCCAAGTCTAGCTAGAATATAGCACGACGGCCCAGTTCAAAAGAATTTGTTCATTTCTCGGTGTCGATGTTGGTAGTGTGTATTGTAGTAAGTAATAGAATGGTCTCCTCCTAGTCTATTTGGCGTCATCAGAAGGTACAATGACGTTAGTTTTATGCCTGCAATGCCCGGATTGACGTCATTCCCGACTTCAGGACCATTCTCATTTCTCTTGATTCTCCTATAGCTCCCTCAAAACTCTCTCTGCAAACTGGTTCTACTTACACACCCCGGTCTAATCTTATCCATCCACGTGCTTATATTCTACTTTTGCCAAAAGTGATTTCGAGCCAACAATATCGTATTTACATGACATCATATGACAATTCCAAACCCTAGGTTAACTATTTGACTTGTCATGTGAGTTTAATTTCATCTGTTTACATGATTAAGCTGAAGCTCTTATTAGATTGGACTTGAATGAAATCTGAGACTTTCTCAACTTTCCCCATTCGAGTATATAAACAGTGTGTCGGTTGAACAACGGTTTCATTAATTAAGGAATCTCATTTATCTCACACTGTTACTTATATGAAAATGATAATCTATTTGTTTACAAGTCAAGATTAATTCTTTACCTGGTAAAGCTGATGGCAAGTATCCACTATTAGACTGAGGGGACTCAGACGACGTTGTGAGGAAATTATTCGATCTAACACACACTAAGGACTCCAGCCTTCAGGCTTGTATATCTTTGCCAGTTTTTCACCTTGATGAAATGACATGGATAAAGGTTTAACTTATCATTGATTGATGAATATAACATCAATTGTAGTTTTCTTTTAATTTATTGCTTGAATAATAAATCCATGAATTGAAGTTGAAGTAAACTTCCTAAGCATAAAATGGTCAATCTTTATGAACTTGGGTTTGCTGTTAAATACTCTGTGTGTAGTATTGTAGGTATCTAAATATTATGAATTTATATAGTGCATGTTTATTTTGATATATTTCTCTGTATATATAAACCTCTCGTTGGTTTTTATGTAAACATATATGATAATAATATTGTGGCTTTTAAAATGTAGTTAGTTATTCACAGGTACTTGATGAGATTCACAGGTAAATAGTGACTCGGTAGTGAAATATTAATTATTCACACAGGTGAAATAGGTTGATAACCGTTGACAAGTATTTATTTATGTAGTTATATCAGTCAGTCTATGAATGAAAATGAGTGTGATGAATGAGATTGTTTAGTTGCATTTATTTGTTTCAATGAATGAATGCGACCCTCCCTAAGGAACAAAGAGGACCGTTCTGTAGGACTAAGGCCTACTGAGTAGATCTGTCTTGGTCAAGCACGTGTAAAGTTTTGAAGAGGAGAGATGAGAAGAGGTTCCTAATATAAAGAATAATGGTCCCCGAGTCGGGTTTTCCTGGCATCTAAACTTAACATGAAGTAAAACCCGGGTATCTTTGCTTGTGGCTTATCCCCTCCCAACCATGACGTCTTTGTCGCAATGCCGTCATCGTTTAGATTGACGTCACCCTTCCCTATCTTTTCTCGTACTTTTTCTCTCTTTCAGCCTTTCTCCCACATAAAAGCTTGCAAAAGCATTACAACACAACTTTCACATCCAATCCACCCAACAAAATTATCATCTCGTAATAGTTGAGCCGCATGCAATCCCACCTTCTTCGGTTAGGAAGGGAAAGTAAACTCGACCTCGTCCTTTTCCAATGTTATGCTATATACACTGACTGCTGATGCTTTAAATTTAACTCGCTTCAGTATATAGCAGCCATACGTAAATTCGTTATGATAATATCTATTATCCTTGGAGAAGATCAAGAAGGTGCGGGTTATTGCCAAGGAGAAAGCTCTAAAAATGCCTGGAACTTTCCCCAGCTAAATCTAGGAATCCCCACCTACACCCGAATTATTCCATCCCAGTAAGGTAAGTATACACCATGCACCTTGGGCATTAAGTTGGAATGGATTGTAAAAGTTGGGTGAGGTTCGCCTTCCGTGGCAAGCACAGCTAGAGTTTTAAATATATAACATCTGCAGAATATTGGTAGCCTTTCCCCACTTTACTTATACGGAATGAAACTATGACGTCAAAAAAGGTCATGACATCATCGATTTTATGACAACTTAGTTTCTAACTCTCCAACTTTCTCAAACTTTCACCCATCTTCACTTTAATTCATAATACAATTCCAGCTTATTTTTCAAGCTCCATGTATTGCAAATCCGTTGCTTTCAGCTACTTTCCTGTTTTGCCGTCCCAACCAAAATTAGCACTACAAAAATTTCGATTCCCATGATATCGGTAAAAGTAAATCCTACAGAGTATGTATGATGTCTGATATGTTCATCAATTTATCAGATGTTTCTCGTAAAACTCCGTTTTATATAGAATTAGACGAATAGGAAGTTTTATACTATTAGACTAAACTTGGATATAGCATAAGTTATTTAGATTTATTTTTACATTTTTATTTTTTATACAGTATTTTTATGCCGCAAACTTCCTTCAAATTCAACTCAATTTTCATTCATAAACAAATTTATTTCTGTAAAAATAAAGTGAGATAAAATACGCAAAGAAAAGGGGAATACGTCCATGAGAGGAAGAAATGTGTTCATTCATACATTATATCACTCACAACAAAATATGAATTTACGTATTTTCTTTTTACTCTTCTCAAGTAGTCTCATTTTACATCCGTCATCACATCAGTCGTCGTCTAATCATGTACCTTACCTCTTCTGCACTTTATAAGTTGTCAAAAATTGTATTTGATTTAGTTAGAGGTAAATGAATCCTTCATTTCTTAATGAGCGTTGGTGTATAGTTTCGTAATTCCGTTTCAATATTAGTTTGGTTAGGTGGAACACTTATTTTACGTCATGACATGTTGTTTTGATACTTATCTAAAATTTGATATTCATGCTTACTTCTACATTTTTCAACGGAATGTCGATTTTTAAAATATACGTCATATAATGTTTTGTACATTGTAAAAATTGTATTAAAAAATGCATGGAGAACCATTTTTATGATTCCAAATGAAAAAACGTGGATAAAAACATTTACTTATACTTTCATAGTTTATTTACTGAAACAAAATAATAGTTTTTAAAGATAACGCAAGGATTATGTAAATTTCATCTGTGAAAAGTAGAGAGTTTTGTCCTTTGCCATTTCTGTGGTGAAGAATTGTAGAACTTTCATCTGAAGGGGTTAAAACTCAAATCAGCTCCAACCAAACACTCTTATACTTCATTAGCATAATATTACAGCATTTATTTGGCACATACATCGTTCGTTTACTGAAATTTTAAAATGAATGTGTAAACTATTTACCACAAGGAAATACACAAAGGTTTGAACATTTTGGAAGATGCTAACTATTTTTGTTTAAAATTTACTTTCGAAATACTTAATTATACATTGATGCATGTGATGATGAGTACCTCAGTGTTTATTGCACGTCTACGGAGCCAAAAACATTTCTGTAAAGCAATCTTAAGTCAACATCTAACTTGCGTGTTAATTTTGAAATATGTCAATTGCTATTTTCGTTTCGATATTAGTTTTCTAAAGTGTATACTGAACATGAGTGTACTTTCCTGTAGGGTTGAACCAGTTGTTTGTGTTAGGTGTACAGGTAGCAAATTTGAGTCCCTGACAATTTTTTACATCAATTTATATGAATACATTAAATTCGTGAAAATTAAAAGTCGTGACTCAATCAATCTTTTGTTTCTGATCCTGCAAGACATTCCTTAGAATTAAGTTTCAGTAATTTTCATTTTCATTGCTAGAACATTTCCAAACTCCAAAGAACTGGTTGTTTCGGCCGGGCATTTTTATCTACATCTCTTAGATCATAAATTGCTGATGGTGTAACACTGAACTGGTCTCGATATATCATTGGATCACGACTGGTGGAAATAATACACTATTACATATTATATCCTGCTGGACTCGAAAAATCTAGTCTATATATCGAGAAGAGAAATTGTAGCGAGATAGAGAGAGACTGACTACCCAGCCCAACTTCCTAATTCTTTTCACTTTCAGCTATCCGTTCAAGTATAGAACTACGGAACTTTCTTTTGCTACTTTATATCCTTACGATTTCACCAGATTTCACTTTGCAAAACATTTTTGTGGAGATTTGTTTTCCAGACATTTGGTTATTAGACAGCTTATTAGTAAAATTATGTAAAGACTTAGGACATCCTTTTTTATCTTTCGTCATTCCAAATCAGAGAAACAAAACAGTATGGATCTTCTTATTACATAATTGTAGACGTCATATTGTTATGCATCTTTCGCAAATAAATATGTAAAATAATATATTACGTGTTATAATAATATATAATATAGCAATAATATATCATTTTCAGTCATCTTTTCATCTTTTATTTTTTTTCAAATTTGAAAAAAATATTCAACATTTAAAAGTAGAAATAAACTTTTTACTGCATGCAAGCATATATAGTCATCTTTATAGTTTAGTAAAGTATTGGTTTATACATATATTTTATCAGGCACAGCTTTTTCGTTGCGATTTGTCATCATTTATAAAATTATTTTCAAAATATTTTCTTCATTATCTCAGTATAAGTAAAATTATTGTTTAAAAGGGAAATTTCGACGGGCGCTGATTATAATAATTAGATTGGAAGTGGGGAAATGCATAACAGAACTTGGCTCAAAGCAAAACTGATTTGAAAAACAATCATAGCATAGCACATAGTTCAATAAAAAAGTTATCTAAGGTAAAATATGTGGCAGAATTGTATGAATAATAATAATAACATATTTTGAGTTGCATATGCGGGTTGTTACATTTCGTTACCTATATACTAAATATTTACTATAATAGTACGCACGTTTGGATAAAGTCATCAAAAATAAAGGCAAACGTTAAACTTATAATTTAAGATATAATTTATACACAGATTATTGAGAATTGCAAGGTTTTCAAAAAGAAAAAAACAAATTATAAGTCTTTGAAACTGAAACTACATTTGACTGTTGTCTCTTCTTCTATTTGGAAGGTGATCGTAAGAACCTCGTAAATTGGGCTCACCCATCCCTGCGATATCAGGGTCTCTCCAGTCTCTTGAGTTTCTTCTCCCTGGCTGAACACTATACAACTGAATGTCGTCGTCAGGAAGGTAGCCCTAAATAATACAAATTAAGTCGTACAATTCTTTTCAAAATTTAACGTTAAGGGTTTAATTAAGCAAATTTAATTACCTGATTGAGCTGTCCACCATTACCAGGTTGGTGGCCATTATTGGCGAAGTCTATGCTAGTGACTTTGGGCTTGGGAGCTTTCCCACGCGTTCGTGAAGCTGCTGAGCTGGGTACAAGGGTCCCGTTTCCATTGGGCGGAGCACCATTGGGTGGGATAATAGGACCCTTGAGGGTTTCCATATACGACTTTTTTCGTTCTGCTTTAGATGTCCGCCTTTCGAGAACATTTGTTCGTCGTTCCTTCAACGCTTCGAAGGTTACTTGGAAATTGTCTCCACCAAAGATTTTCGCTTGTTTGTCCGGGGCTGTTTTAATTTTCAATAAAAATCGTAAAATTCACCACATTTTCTATTTATGAAGCCAGTTTTTAAAACTTACAATTCAGAATTTCTTTGAACTTTCGTTCGAAAGCAACGTCCAGCGTTCCCACTTGCTTTCTTGAATTCTTTTGTTTTTCCAAGTTATGAATTGTCTTCCGTCTAGCTACATCTGAAGGACCTCCACGACCGCTATCACTGTCACCTTTAAAGTTGAAAACTTTTTATTTTATTTTATTCAACGCTTATAACTGAAAAAAGAAAATATTTCGAATAGAATCCATACCATCTAAGTTCTTTAGTTTCTGGAATCGTCGAATTAGCCTTACTCCATCTTTTTCAACGTTGCTCTCTGGACTTACAGTATCAACATCCTTCCCACAGTCAAACAGTTCAGTTGACGCAAGTATGTGAGAGAGTGTTCCGAATCGATGGAACAACATAGCAATGAACTGGATGATCAAAATCAAAGCAAAGAAAGCAACAAAAACAAGACCAATAGGTTCCAATTGTAAGTATTCCTTTGAAACATATACCTGAAATAAAATAACAAATAATCAAGTAAAAAATAATGACTTGCATTCAAATACAAAAATTGTAATAAGTAAAAATAATAGAACTTACATCTCCTGTCAGCTCATTATACGTGATGTTAGTCTTGATTCCGAACGGCCATTTAAGATGCAGAGCGTCCTTATTAAGCTGCATAAGGAAGACAATTATGATGAAAATAGCGTTGCACATGAAAAAGAAGAAGACGCACCGATCTCGAAGCTCAGCTAAGGCTTTAGCAATACGAGCCTAGATAGAAAAAAATATTCCAGAGTTAAATTTCAATCCGATAAAAATTGTAGTGTACTTTGAAATTTTTTTATCTGCATCATTTACCTCTTTTTGTTTATCAGAATCAATAGGTAACAAATATTTGTCCAGAACTTCTTTCCAAAATGAAAGTTCCATACCAGACAGATAATCAACTTCACCTCGCCTCAAATCTTTGTCTTCAATCCAGTAAGGGTTTATCAAGTCGTCACGCTTTTCTCGAGTTTCTATAAAGAAATTATATAGTTTTACAAAACGTTACTTTCACTATGAAAATAACAGCTTTGAAAAAGACTTAATTACCAGAAGATGTCTCATCATCGTCATCGTCATCATCTTTGCTCTCGTTATTACCGTCTTCATTCTTCTCTTGCAGTCCAGTCATGTTATCTCGGTTTCTTGGGCTTGCAGCAGCTCCTGCAACAGTTGATATACGACGTCCAGAAACTGGAATATCCAACTGTCTTTCGATACAGTCAAGACGCTTGGTAACTTTTTCTAACGAATCTGCAATCCTCATAAGCTGTTGTCTTTCATCAACAGGTTTTTCATGAGTACAACACATAAGCTTGAAGAGTCCGGCAAAAGAGATTTCCAAAGAGCCTTCCGTGTCATCAGAATTGTTTCCTGGAATCAAACCTAAAAACCCTCCTTTCTTGGCACGCTTTTTGGCTTCTTCTGCAGCTTTCTTTTCAGCTTCCAATTCCTGTTATAAAGAAAAACTCAAATCGGTAAGAAAAAATAGCGACGCATGCACAAACATTTTTGAAGAAACGTTATAGAGTATGCACATACCTGTTTAGACTTTTTACCCACAACTTCTCGAGTACCCCAAGAGACGACGTTAAGATTGATGAGCGAATAAATGATCAACAAAAGGTACATAGATGGAATTGACAAGAGATATAAGCCACCAGGTACGACACACCAAAACTCCTGCGGATGTAGACACGCCGCTATAAACGTTGACCCCGTTAGACATATCAAGAAAATAGCTGATGGTGAACCGATTCCGTCCTCGCCTAACTGCAACGCCGTACCGACTATGACAGCCATCATTATAAGAGCATATCCAGTCGATAATATCTGCGCCACTAGAAGCTGCACAAAATATACAAAAAATTAATAATTCTTTCTTTAAAGTATATTGACTTTGCCTTATACAAATTAACATACATACCTGCCATTCCGATTTTAAACAAAAGCACACAAGGATGAAAAGCGTAATGGGGATGATATTATAGTAAAAACTAGTCCAGTTGTCAATCCTAAACGCAGCGACAAAAGCACCCACCAACATAAGAAATATAGTTCCAGGTCCGAGGATGGTACCGGCCATCAACATAGATTGGTAAATGACGTATGGGAGTGAAATATCCGGGTTGACTTTGATAGTTCTTTTATAATCCATAAGCAAATCGCAAATATTGGCAATAGTAGAGGGAACCCAGCGACGACGTTGATTGTAAAACTCGCTGAAACCTTCCGGAGCATGAGTCCAGGCGTCACTAGCAGCGGAGTATTCGACACGATATCCACGCTGAAGTAAAAGGGTACACAGCCAACGATCCTCTCCTTGATCATATTGGACGTAATGCCGAGGTTCTTCAGACTGAATTGTATATTTTGCCATAACGTTATCATCCATAAGGGCCTTTCCACGGAAAAGAGAAAAACATCCGGGGGAACAAAGTACACATCCAATCATATGCTCAGTAGCCTTTTGCAGCCAATGTCCAATAGCATATTCGAACATCTGATACCAGACCATAGGACCACTGCCGACAGGATGAATACGACCACAAGCTGCGCCCAGATTTTTATTCTTTTTCATAAGATCGACTAAAAGTTCAACAGCGTTAGGTTGGAAATCGATATCTCCATCAAGGGTGAGAAGGTAAGTGTTTTCAGCAATGACTTCTTTTCGAGCTACAGGGATGCTCAATTCCATCAAACGGTGACCAAGTAAGTAGTACATGTACATGACCTGACTCCATCGCTTTCTGTGTCGAATCTTTGCTTTATCCTTCAGATGTGCAATTACTTTTGTCTTTCCAGGTAGTGTCCATTCAAGTCGACCTCCATATGGTGTTGGAATTTTCTTCGGTGGTCGGATTCTTACTTGAGTCTCGTGAACAAAGGCAGCTGCTTCTTCCAATGTTATAATCAATAACTTTACAAACGAGTTGCAAATCACAGGTGAGTAAAGACTTCCTTCATCTCGAAGCTCAAATGCGTCATCAAAGAAGATATGAGCTGAGTAAAAAAATGGCCAGTTATTACCTTCGTTTCGAAGTTTACGCGATTTCAATTTATAATTAATAAAAACATTATAATATTACTTTCAAATTCATAATAACCAGGGTCAACCACATCAAAGTATTTTAAAGCTACACGTCTAGCGCATTGATCTTCATCCATCCGGAAAAGACTTTTTAACATCTCCATCATTTCTTCCTGTTGGGTAAAAATGAAATAAATTACCAATGCGTTTAAAAAAATATAATTAAATAGAAATGGAAGATTTATGTGTACTTTATTTTCGTGCCACATAGTAGCGCAAGCATAAATTCTTGGAATGGTATCTCCTTTGAAAACTTTTTCCTTTTCTTTATGAGAAGAGTCAATAGATCTGATTTCTTCATAGTCTGTCTCCGCTGGTTCTTGTTCTACATCATCTGCACGTATATCATTGTCATCATCTCGCCTTCTATTCATTGCTAACGACTGGTCAATCAAAAGTGAGTTGTACATTGGAGTAACAAACAGTCTCTCTGTGCTGGCTAAACGTTCAGCCTTTGGAGCCCAGATGTGAATCGCTACCCATGCTTGAGACAGAAGCCATAAAAGCCAAATCCACGCGTGCTGTAAAGAAATATCAATTTCATAAATTGCCCAGTCAAAAATCAATAGAGAAATGTATTTACATTGCTCCAAAATGTACCTCTGTTGTGAAGAACTTGTATGCAAAGTCATCTTTGGGACAGCTCCAGTAAAGATACTGAGGCAGAGTATTTTCCAAAAAGCAAGCATCTTCACTTCGGAGACCACAAAGCGATATGAGTATTGAAAGGGTAACTGGAACAGCCAAACTGACAGGAAAAGCAAAACTGAACCCTTGAATACAAATCTTGCACGCAAATTTTCCTGCATAATATAAATTCATAAAGTTAAATCTTTGAACAATTTTTGATCCATTTTGTAAAAGATTACTAAAATACTAAAGCATACCAAAGATGTAACAAATATATGCAGCAACGATCTGTAAAAATAAGATTTGCTTGATCATGCTTTCATCAGATTTTTCTGGAATAACGTCTTGAAGTGGAGATGACCCAGGAATATCTGGTAAGACTCCAATCTCTGGTGGTCTTATCTATATGACGCAACAATAAACATAAATAAATTAATGAAGTCCATAACTTTAAAGAATATATGTTCAAAGGAACGAGTTCTGGATTCAATCAAATTACCTCAGTGACATTTATCCTATGACTGGAAAATCCCTCAGAGATTTTAGAAAACAGATTTGAAACATTTCCATTAGAAATCCATACGGCAAAGACCATAGATGAAAAAAAGGCTAAAATTTTAAAAGCGGATACAAAAACATAAACGAAGTATCGAGTCGTTTTCTTAATATCGAGGTTCTTGCGAACTTTTCCTAAGGCACGAATTGGACCTATTTCAATTAAAAAATTATGAACGATGTTATCTTGCTTGATACAATTATCACATGATAAGCAATTATCCGAATTATTTTTAGTACCGAAAGGAGAAGCAATATCTACGTAGTTTTCCCACCATCCACAAGATATTAGAAATACAGACAAAGGCTGCAACCAAGGCTTGATGGTATTTTCAGATGAAAACAATGGCCACAAGAAAAATCCACTAATTTGAAATAAAATTGCTATTACATCTAATGAGCATTGCAAAACCCACTTTCCACGGGTTTCACGATCCGGATATCGTGACAGCATCCCTATTAAAAATCAAAACACTGAACGTAAACGTACTACCCTTTTCATTTGAATAATCTTTAAATATGATAACGTACCAAAAATGGCAGGAACAAGGCACACACAATTTGTAAGCATTACAGCTTTCAAAACATTCATCGATGGGAGCACTGCAAACACAAATAGTGCCAACCCCACTGCATGGCAAGTCTAGAAAAAATAACATTAGAATAGTATATATTAAAATAGCTGCTAATTAAATTAAAAATTCAAAAATAAAAGATTAAATCCTGTTTGATTTTCACATACTTCAAAAAATAGGGGAATAATGAATTCCCCAGTCGTTGGTTTTCTCCAAGATTTAAAAACACAAATACGAAGCGATCGGATAAAAGTCCCAATTTCGGGTACAATAAAGGCAAAGAAAATTGCCCAAGTCCATGAAATACGCTCAACTTCTGAAATAGAGGCTTCGAATTTCTTATCTCGTCCTGTAGAAATAATGGGAAAGTTAAATGATTTTTCTAAAATACGCACACAACATTTTTAAAAGTTTTTTTTTTAATTTCTGATTATCTGCACATACCATATTTCTTATTACAAAAAGGAATCGTTCTATCTGCCTCCAACTGAGAGGTCATCAACAGTAAACTTCCTTTGGCTAAAACTGCACCTCCAAGAACTGCTATGAAGGTTATTATATACGCTAAAACCTAAACAAAGAATCAGAAAACATTTGTAAAATCATGAATAATTAAAAGAATTAAAGTTATTATAACGTAAAATGACACGGTCAAAGATCGAGATCAGGATAGAAAACTTCCTGATAGTCATTTGCAAATATATTGCAGGTCATTATTGAATGCTCAGGCCTGTGATCATTGTTATTAAATTTTGCCATCTTATTAAAACCCATTTAGCTCATTGTAAAAACACATAGCAGTGGTAAAACTTGCACTTTTACTAGTCATTAGAAATTCCGTTAAGAAAGTAAGAAGACCTCCCAATCGGTCCAATAGAAAGTCCCAAACTTCCCATATTGCTTCAGTCTGGTCATTCACTTTCTATCTTACAATTATAGTGTATTGTACCAGCTCTTTAATACTTTTTTGCCAAATTCTTTCCAAGGTATATTACTATTACAACATTTTACAACCACTGATTGAAGATTGTGAGAATATCAAAATTAGCCATCAGTACTTTAATACGATCCATCACCCGTCATCACCATCACATCATGAGATGATCATCATTCATTTCAATTAAATAGAAGGCTTTGTGAAGTTTGATTGAATGAATAGAAGAAAAGAAGCTTTTATCAAAGCAACGACTTACTTTAAGACTCTTGATAATAAATTGGTAGCAAGGTTGATTCTCATAAGATTCATTTTCAGACTCAGGTGGAAGATTTCGAAACACGTCCCAGTTCTTTGTATCCACATTCTTATGACTATAAAAGAGAATGAATAGAAAAATCACGTCAAATTCATTCTATAAGAAGTATTCAACAAATTATTTTGTTTTCAAAATTTCATCTGTCTTTCAATTTATGAGTAAGTTATTGTATCTTCTCTCATCATCTCATGTCAATTCTTTGTTCAACATTTAATGCCTTAATTCTGCGGCATATCCATGAAAATTGAATGTCTTTTGTTCGACAAGATTATGGCATTGTATGGTTCTCGGAAATGTTAAACGATTTAGTAAAGGTAAAGTTATATTAGCATTCCTCCTTTATAAACATATACTTGAGAAACAGAAATATAAAATTGGCATGATATAATCTATTGAAAAATAAAGAATTGTATAATCATGTTTAAGTGCATTGATTGAAACTGAAACCGGAATATTTTTATGACACAAATCATTGCAATTAAAGATTATGCAACGCGATTATTGTATGACATTAAGATCTACTCGGTTTTTGGTCATGTACATTTCATACCATAATTGGACATATTAGTAATGTTTTTCCTGTTGCATACACTTATTAATATACCTAGTGACTTGAATTTACTTTGGACAGTTTCTTTCAAATTCGAAAACGAAGAGTTATATTTATATTTAAACAAAACCTACCTTCCACCATAAGTATCGCTTAGAGCTAAAGGTGTGGTCTCATCGTCACTATATTCTGGTTCCGAAGCGTCCAGTCTCATTGATGGCATCTTTCTATCGTTTGTAGAGGCTGTTGGCCTTCGTTTTTAAGTCCTCCAGCTCTGCAAAAAATAATATCAAATGAAAACAATGGAAATGCATCTTGCGTATGTTAAATTAGGAAACGGATATTCTCGTATCACATTAGGATCATAATATATCCATGTGCTGATACAACAACCTAACAAAAGACAACAATTATATCACTGTGAGCACAAGAAGGCATATTTTATTTTGATATTATTATACTTTCGTTGCACTCAACAAATAATGGAATTACCTTATGAAACTGTAATCCATTTGCCGACAAGAAAATACAAGGTTATAAACTTAAAATCTTTGTAATAATTGAACATCATGCACAAATTCCATTATCTAGTAGTGGGAAGTATGCTAAAGCTACTCACATTAGGAAGCCAAGGCAAGCCAAAAATATTTCAACAAAGATATTATTGTAAAGCAAAAAACTATCAACTCCTGAAGAAACTGGTGCATAAACATAAACGAGGTTTTTAGTTTTAGTCTTAAGTCTTAGCCCGACTAACTCAAATAGTGCAATTCTTTTCCATATTAATGCATTCAACCCTCAAACCAGACCTACATTACATAGTATAAAATCATCTTATACAATTAGGGGTTCCTCTGCCTTGGTATGCGTACTACATACTAAAGTATAAATAGTTAAAAAGTCGAAAAAGTAAGTTTAATCCTAATGACTTTGTTTCCTACATTTTTGCAGGAAATAAATTCCACCATTCTTTGGGTAAAACTGTTATACTACCTCAACTGATCAATTGACTTTAAATAAATACAAGCATTCTTCAAGAGTGTCAAGCAATGATAACTTTGATATTTCTAATTATTGCTTCTTTAGAACCATTAAATCCAACCATAAGATAATAATAGATAATCTTGATATAAAAAAGAATACGATATAAGATAGAATGTATAAAACATTGCACTACTGTATTAGTAAAAAGATGGAAGTAGTAAAAAGAAGTTGTAGGGGGATGAAAGTGGGACAAAAGGGTTCCACTTGTACGATTCACATGGCCCAGTTTTCCCATAGCAAACTCAGCCCCATGCGATTTTCTTATTACTATGTTTAAACTATGTGTCCAATTTCAATTCATTCTTACATTATCTACATTCTAGAAATTCTAATCCTAAACCGCACTCCAATCCGCATGAAAAATTCATATGGCTTGAGATGATAATAATGCAATGTTATCAATGATTGTTGTTTATTATTTATTTATTGCATACAAAAGGATTAAATAAAAAAATTGAGCTCGTCAAGCAAAAACTTTAAAAGCGTTTTTAGTTTGCTACATGAAAATTTGATATTTTTGGGGAAATTTTCCAAGAGAATTTAAAATGTTTTTAAAGAGCTTCCTTATATTTTATTCTCATATTTAAAAAAATGATTTTTCTATCTAAGAAGTTTACTTGGGATGTTACTTCTGTGGATTGGGATAGTGAAAAATGTATAGTTAGTGATATATGTCTATGATGATATAAAATTATTATAAATTGAAGAAGGTATGATAAATTGATAAATATTTACCTTTCAAATGTTTTCTATACTATATGTATAGAAAAATAAATATGAAACTGTTAATAAGTAAGTCATTACTCGCACCGTGAGACAATTACGCCAATAAGTTCCCAAATAAGGGCAATAATGCAGAAAATAACTAAAACTGTGTCCTAACATTTAATACTATTGTGTTTCGTATCTCCCATCCATCGATTGTTGTTGCAGGCTTAAATCATTACAACTAAAATTGTCACACCTCGCATGCATAATAGAATATTGAACTTAAAACGCAATTTTCTAAGACATAAGATAGCAATTTTGCACCTGTGCTACATACCGTAAAATAATGTAATGCAAACGCATTATTTTTAATATTATAGTAGACAATAATACTTGCAATAATAAAATGACAATTTCCTAACTTACATGAAAAGGTTCGTAGAGTTCGGGATAAGAAATCGTTCATGATCCCATCGTTATGGACTTCCTTGCGAAATTCCGTCTCCAACCTGTTTTGAAATACAAATTACAATGGTCCAAATTTTTTGTATCAAATAAATAAATCATCATAATTATTTTAAAGATTAAATAAAAATAGGTGAAGTTTACAAGGATGAGCTGGTAACAACAGTTCCTTGTTCCGTCTAATCGCTACTAAAAAATTCTTTGTTACAGAGTGGGCGAGGCTCTGTAAGATCTTTAACATCAGAAAACTCTAATGAATATTAGCTGCAGTTACTGCAGTAGCTCTCTCGAGAAAATATTAAGTTGTATGGACCTAAACCATATTAACTAAAATAACTCCAGAGTGCCAAGCAAAAACTTACAGGATGATTTTTATTCTCATAATTAAAGTTGCTCTATTAAAATAAAATGCAAAAACTGGACATTAAAGGAATTCGCTTAGTTGAGACATGCGAATATTATTATGTTAAATTATTCCTTTATATAGGTATTAAAAATGTATTCGCTATAATTGCGTATGAAATCAATCTAGATTGACTGGCAGAGTATTGGTAGTATATAATATAGTAATTGGTAATTGCGGAAAGACGTAGCGACCAGGTACCATTTTCAAGGTACTCTTGTTCAGGTCTCACTTGAACGCACTAAGCAGTGCATTTTTAGTCCCAAGTTTGACGTAAACTTATGCCTAAATACTACTGCTGATATATTTTATCTATTGAAAAAGCAAGTGGTCTTATAGTGGTCCATTTCATATACATTTTTAATATTATCAGTTAAACAAATCGGCTACACAATACATTTAGTAAAAGTAGCCAAAGCTAAGCGTAACGTAAAAGTAAGGTCTTTAAATTAAAGACTAGACTCCACCTTAGATTAAAATTTGTTTTCATAAAATGATACGGCTACTTAGTGTTACAAAATTTTACAAATTACGTTCTACATAGCATACTTAATAATATTATCACAAGACATCGGAAGAAAGTAACCACGCCTAACCTAACCCAACTAATGGTCTATGTAAAATTTGCGTATTTTGATGTGGGCAATAGCTTTTGTTGTGGCTTTAAAAATTGAAATGTCTTTACTTTGCTCGCCACTCACTATGAACTACTGCTGACTAATTTGACTGAGAAGTGAGATTGAATTGAAAGTCATCTATTCATTTAGGTGAACACAATCAAATTCCATTTCATTTGAATAGCTGAAAAGCCTTCAAAATCCATTTGGTATATAAGATCTCCGTGCCTCCCTTTTTGATTTACTATATATGACACAAATTTTGCATCAGTTTTTGCATTGTATTTGTAATAGTATAGATATTGTTTGACTTTATTTTTAAGCTTACTGGCTTCTAAAATGAAATGAAAATCACTGCTAGAGTATATACTACTTAAAACTGCAACTCCAAGTGACCTTCCAACTCAATTTACAAAATGCATTGTCTCATTTTATTCTAGATCTTACTCAGACTCAGAAGGTATTAACAACTTATCTTATAAGTAAATATGTGCATCAATTGAAAGTACTATTCAGTGTACCTTCAATATCAATTCTGCAGAGAAAAATCATGTGATATTTTTATTTTGAATACCTTGATTAAGACCAAACCTTGTATTAATTTTGCAGTTTAGAGACAATGAAAGATTAATTTGCTACAAAAGCGAAACAATTAATCAACTGTAAAATCTTAAATTTTATGGGGTGGTTAACATCAATCAATCAAGCAAAAACTATTATGCAAAAGAGTTTTTTATATTATGCAAATTGGAATTTATTTTTAACTATTTGATAGAATTATGAGGATAAATCTGCGGAGGTTTTTAAAAATACTAAATTGATAAATATACATATAAATATAAATATATATTGTATATATATATATATATATAACATGATTAATTGTAAAAAAACAGAAATTCTTATACTTTTATAAGCCTTTATACCATGTTTTTTTTTCGAAACACATAATTTGTTGTACAAACTTTACACCAATCCTACCTACCTAGTACATCACCCTTCGTTGATACAACCATTCATTTTTGTCCCTCCGTCATAAAAATTACTAAATTACGTAAAAAATATTCATTAACCCGCCGCAACTTGTAACAAAGCCGTACCTATCTGATTCAAACGCTTGCCAACTTTTTATTACAAAAACTTGAAATGCATGCAAAAGGCCTTAATGCTAATACTAGATACATGATTCGTCACAACGTTTGTATATGAAGCTGTGTGTTAGACATAAGATCCTCATCATGGCTCACAGCGATGGCAATTACCATCATCAATAATAGCAAGATAGTAAAAGCTAGCAAGAAAAAGCTGACCTAGATTAAATTCAAGAAGGAAACATTCTCGAGACGGAAAGTGTACTAAAAGTAGAAGAAGAGTCAGGATGATTATTATGATGATAATATAATAATAATATCATTATCATGGGGAGATGATGAAGCTTTAAAACCTTTCATAGCACAAAGTTAAATTTTGATATGCGAATAAATATAAAGTGCAAATGCAGGTTGGCTTAAAGTTAATAAAAGGTTACTCATCTTCACGCTAAATTAGGGCATCAAATCAATGAGACACGACAAGGTCCTTCTTAAACACTGAGAATCATCCTTAAACGTCTAAAATTGACAAAATATCACGTTCAATGTTCTTTCAATCTCACTGATTGGATTCCTTTTTAGCTTTTAACGCTCTAACCAATTTTCCATGATTAACATTTGCCACATCGTCATTTCATTAATTAATATTAAATTCCAAAAGACAATAGTCATACAAACAGGCCTCCTATAGCACACACTGTGATCATCATTTTATCTAACGTTTGAATTTATTATAATTATTCCATTCAAGAATATACACACATGCAGTGATTTTAATTTGATTGCTTAAAGTTTAAAATGTAAGTTTAATGCAGTTTAATCATCAATGATGTGACGAATATAAAATACAAAGACTGAAGAATTCAACATGTTGAAGTCATTCTTATTGCAAAAGCATGCATAATATTATACTCAGATATGTCCATAGCTAATGCATAAAAGCTTCGTAAGTTTTTAACAATGTATGATATTATATTATATGTAATGCAATAATGAGTGCCGTGCCGACGAAACCTGCCAGACAAGTAAGCATAGTTTGAAGTTGAAGTAGTTGCCCATTTCCATTAGAAATTGAGTCAAGTTAAGAGGTTCTTGCTTCACTACTCGTAATATTATAAGAAAATATAAATTTCTTGGGCTTGAACATGAACTATCCTATACCCGAAGAAAGGGAAAGGGTTGTTATTGTTCAATGTAGTGGAATGTAATGTTAATGTACAGTAATGATACGATACTTACTATCTATATGTTTATGAAGTTATAATACTGTGCACATTTTATTTTCGAAGTCATCATAATACAATCGAACTTCCATTGCATTGCAGTCGAAAATTCAACCCTACGAGCAATAAGGCTTACAAAACTTTATTGAATGACAGTAGGAGGGCAAGACAATGCACATAGATATTTAGTCCCTACAGGGACACCCCTATTTTGTCTTATGTTCAGAGTGTAGAGTTTGCAAGTTTCTGTTAACAATCATCAAAAAGTCATTCATCCCCCTAGGCTTGACATTAGTGTACCAAATGAAAATGAAACCTCACCCTTCCTTGTATATAAAGCCATAGTAAAAATATGAATAAAATATCTGACAGCATATAACACAAACTGCGTTACTTATAAAAACTTATTGCTCACTTGTGGAATTGGGGTAGAATATGCGAAGGCATTCAAACAATTATCATTATTATATTCATTAATATTGATATTATATCGTTTTTCTTGGTCATCCCCATACTCTTGTCTTTAATGCATTATTTGATTCAAAAGGTGGGACAGAAATTTTTATGAAGCAACTACTTCGATATATGAATGATTGATAAGGTATCGCTGCGTCTGTGGTAATTTACAAGGAGTTTGAAATAAATAAAATTGGCGAATAATGAGAGACTATTTGTACAATATTCCCAAGGAAATTACTTACAATTAAAGAGTTAATGACAAAGCATTCTGAAAGTGCTTTAACCTTTATATTAAAACAATCGTTATGATTAAAAAATTGAGTCAATTTCTAATCTTTTGCAATTTACCCATTTTAACGTTTTAGCACAGGTCTATCATATCTTTATGCAAATTCGAAAAAATTAACAGATTAAAAACCTACAAGAAATAGGTCAAGTTTTACGTGAATAATACATATGGAAATATTCGAAATTAGAAATAAGATCTTTCAAATGTAAAATACTTTCACAAATTTATGTTTTAGCTAAATACCCTTAGGATTTTACCTTGAAATTTATTGTTACATCCCTAATCTTCAATACCTGAGGGGCGAAGAAATGGAAAAATAGAGTTTCAACTCAAAAACAAACTATGATTACCTCAACTTCAATTTAGTAAAAATAATATTTCAAAAACAAAATTTTCGTTGTTATTATTAATAAATCGACTATAGATCTGTTTTCATGAAACACCTTTTATTCTAATATTTTTCACATATATCCTTAACCTTGAATGTTATTTAGTATTCCAAATATATGTATTATGATACGAAACAAATACGAAACCTTATTTAAAAATACATAATCTTTCAATAATAAATATACATAATTCAAAATGGAAACGAAATGGTTCTTAACGCACGCATTTTTTTAAATGAATAACTTTCTTTCCTCCAAAGCTAGGTATTAACAATAGACAGTTAAAATCAAATGGACAAGACACTGCTAAATTTAGGTAATACACTACTACAGTAGTAATACTACTACCGATTGAAGTACATTTTATTCTAATGAGTGTATTCCTTTGTTAAAGCTTGAAATTTACGTTCATTTGATGTCAAAGTAATCAAGAATACCTTCATTCATACCTTCCATATAATTACGATACAAATGTGGAAAACTCGGTTGAATGAACAATACAAATGACGGATGTGACACATTATTACCCTCCAATCTACACACTTTTAATCATGAATGCACACATTTTTCTGTAAATCAAACAAACTAACGAAGTAGCAAAACAAATTATGTATTATTACATACAATCATGATTTCGCCTTGTCGTCTCAGCTTAATTTTAAGAAATAGTTTTCTTTTTAGTTATAATCAAAAAGTGAATAGTAAAACGGATTAGTAATATTTAAAGAAAATTTTAAATCAGCTTATGGAAATGAGATAATTTTAGTCTAGAATTAGATTTGGAAAGTCGATTAAAATACTTCGATTTTTTGTTGACCACAGATTTAACATAATTTGTTACGACTCAAGTCTAAGACTTTTAGAGAATTAAAAAAAATATAATACTTAAAGGCAAAGACGAGCACGGCAATAATATATAATCTTTTATTTTATCCATATGCTGCAAAATCTCTTGTTTAAGATTAGAATATATTTTAATTTATACGTTTTATAACTAGGCAAAACCATCCACGTAATAGTAGATTCGAATCAAATGCATAATTCAGGCCAATAATATTTCATTCAACAAATTTACTTTCTAACGTTATGTCTCAACCCTCCATTAAAAGTATTAATAATTATATCATTTCATTTGTACCAGTTCAAGCTTCTATCCTAATGCTCATCAGAAAGTTTAAAATTTTGTTTGCAAGATGTCATTTATATTTCAAAATACTAATTTCAGCACAGTTTCCGAGCTTAAATAATTTTACGCAACTCTAATCATAATACTACCGTGATTTCCCATCGGTATATTCGAAATTCGAATCCCTGTGCTAGGGCTAGCTCAAATTTGACTATAAACGATAAACCGAACAGAAGATTTTTTAGTCTTTTTGCAAAACAAATGCTTGATTTTTATAGTTTAACATATGTGTAATAAAAATTATTAAGAAAGTGTTGGCACTCGTGGCACCTAAGATTGTTTCATTTTCATTCACAAAACATGCAAACTAAAGTTTAGATCCCAGATCAGGCGTACCTTTTCCACAAAACAGAGGATTTCCACTTCTTGAACGTTCCTTACAAACACAAGAATTGTTGATGCTGAATGATAGTAAGTTTATTATATGTACGGTGCGCCTGTACAGCAGGTAATGCAATGCAAACCGTAAAATTGTAAGTGTGTTAAGTTGTGGTTATTTTTGCATTCATATATATATATATAAACGTCTCACTCACAACAATAATTATTCGAAAAAGGATGATGACGAGTGTCCTTTCAGGTTTATAGTAAAATCAAAGAAAAGTTTAAAGGATTTAGATTGCATATGGAAAATTGATAGTTAAATACGTTCAAGATATGAAACACTATTAGTGAACGAAACTCACCACTACACCAGAACAAACAAATTCAACCAAAAACCAGTTTAAAAATTGCAGACAATGGTTTGTATGTAATTTAATACTGGTTGAGATTTCAGAGATTGCTTCAAGCAATTCCTTTAATTATTTCACAAAATCCCCTTCCTATATACTTTCATTTATTTCCTACTGCCCGACTTTCCACTTCGATGTCTTTGGGGTTAGATATTCATACACATCCGTCTGTCTTAAAACTGCAGTGAAACCGTTCTGGTCACCGTTTAGGTAGGGCGACGCGACGGACACGAATCACTTGTTGTCACTGCATGGACCACAACCACAAGTCACAAATAAAATGTTTGAACTTGATTAGAAGTCTAAGGATTTCGTAGCCTAATTTAAAAAATGCTAATTCCACCGCAAATGCTTTCTCCTTTAAAGATGTTAGTAGCCTTTAACGTATCTGCTTTATTTTTGTCTTAACTTCTGGAATCCTACTGAAATGCCTATCAGACTGATATTATAATTCTGCTTGTATGAATCCACTTATTTTGCTTATCGCATTTTTAGAGAGTTCAACAGTCCTTCTAACTTCAGACCTGCAATGTTCAACATGCAGTCTCAACTACATACTGCCTAAAATTATGTTTAGTTAACAATCGTCAGTGAGAAATCTGCATTGGATCCAACCAAACTGCATAGGATAGCATCAACATATCCGGACATATCGTGCTTTCATATAATTTCATATAGAAAATACACCTACAGAGATGGTGAATAGGTGGTTGGTGGACCTACCTGTTGTAAATAATGATAATAATGTCTTAGGCGAAGGTGCAGTGGCCAAAGGAAACTACCCCTAGGGCGAAGGCAAAGCTCTTAAGAATTGAACACTCTCCTCTGCAATGAAATACTTCATACTTAAATGTAAATGTTGTAAAATACAAGGCACTAACCCCGTAGGGTAGTCGTATACTATATAGAAATATAAGTGTATATTCACTTCATTTACAATGATTCATCATAAGGTGGTAAATAATTTACCAGAATAAATAGTAGAAGGCAATTTTTTAAGAAAGTTTCTGTAAAACTATGGTTAATGCATTTCATTTTACGTGTTACCAAAACATGAGTATTCTATCTCTATTTGATATAGTATGCAGGTAGTGATTTAGGTTTAAAATGCAAATCCTTCTGGAAAAATAAATTTTATAGCTTAAACCTAAAAAATTTATTTTTAAATCTATAGATTTATTTAAGAGTTTCATAACTTTTCTGCATACGTTCAGAAAAGCATCGTTTAGAGTACTTCAGAGTATTTAATCGTATCAAAATTCATAAAAAACGCCTTTTCTATAATTTAATAGCTTTGCTTTCGACCATGCAATTTAATGAAGTAAAAGTTTATGTTAAATACTGGATGTTTTTATAAAAACTAAGGAACTCCCGAAGTAATATATTTGTCAAAATAACAAAGAAAGACAGCATGAATTACATCTCAGCAACTATGCTCATTTCCCCCATCATTTAAAGAATGTTATATTTTATGCCAAAGGTGCGGGTGCAATATTTTAATCCCGAAAATATAGTTTAAAGCTGATAAAGATTTCCACGTGGAGGAAGGGAAGCAAGATATTTTATTATAAATCTTCGTCTACAGAAACAAGAACTTATATGATTTAGCAAACCCAAAAATCGCTAAACCTTCATGAGGTTCATATCATCATTTCTTTCAGAATCTGATTTCACGAATTGTGCCTTCTAAAATGTTTTTGAGATGACATGACTGTCATCTCATCTCTCAAAAGTGAGAAAAAAATCTTTTCTAACGAGATGATTACAAGTAAGAGCAGATGTTATGAAAAGCAAAACGAAAAGAGATGTTATAATAAATAAATGAATAAACTTTAATTTGGTTTCTGGAAGGAGAAAGACCTTGCAAGGTCACATCGAGATTTTTTGGTCCAGCCACATTAGTACAGATAAGTTCATCGTTCATCCATACTTAAATCCAATCCGGTTTTTGCTCCTCATAAAGAAAAGCTTGCCAAGACACGATTACGTAAGTTGTATGACCAGTCACCAGTGGAAGCAAACTCGTGGAAAAAGGCTAGATTCATATAAGTACATCACACGTGCAAACATGAGATTCTTATACTCTCTACCTCGAATGCTGACAATATTATTCACATTGAAAACCTTGTTTACAATTGCAAACAAAGATTCTATTCCGGATATTCCATTTCTAGAAATATACGACAGTCAGACAGATGCATGGTATAATTCTGATATTCCCTCCAACAATACCTAAAAACTGCACATTTAGTAATTTTAAATGCAGTTTAGTTTGTCTTAGACAGCTTAAATTTCTGAAAAGATGAATTTAATACTATGTCTATGTACCGCCTTTATGTAGAATTCACATTTGTTTTTTAAATGCATTGACCTACATTTTTAGATATTTCTATTTCCGATGGTGACATTTCAAACCTTGCTTCGCGATGGATATTTTTATTAAAATGCCTAGTGAAGGCGTCATTAACATTACACTATTCATTAACAACGTTCATTTATGTTTCATTCCAATCTTTCTCCCAACTTCCAACCACGAACGGTCACCCTCTGTCATACTGAGCCCCGATTAAATTTTCACATAATTCAACATTTGTTCAGAAAAAAGAGAAAAGAGAAGAAAGTAAATAAATAATAATAAGGAAACTATAAGCTACTGGTAATAAATAAACATTTTTATGCAACATCGGATCGTTTTCATAATAGTAGAGGTAAGACTGTTAATACGGACACTCCTAACTAACAATAATTACCACGTTATTAATAATTAGATTATTAAAGATGAAGTTGCAGGTAAACAAAGGACAAAAAAGGCCGATTTGATCAGAGAAGAAATGTAGCTTTATTAGGACTTAGGTCGGAGCGCACACATACATTACTTAATTACAGTAATCTTGATCAGTCAATTCAAAAATATCATTCATACGAAACACTAAGTAACTGGATGAATACAAAGTAAAGTACGTTCTTCGTATCGTAATAATTACACTATTAATTAGAAGACAGCACATGAACACACAGAACTTCATTCTTTTCTATCATAATTAAATATTCTAATCATTCGTATTTTAAACTGAGTTTTGTGTGAAATAATCACTGGACTTGTTTCGTGGAAAAACAAAAAACAAAAATAATAAAGCAATAAAAGCTGATTATGAATATATTTGATACCAAAAAGTCGGTAAGAGGTACCTAGTAATTAATAATTAATTAAACATTCTTATCATTGTAACACCCTAGACCTTGCTCGTTTTCATAAAGTTAGAATCACATCACATTTAGTCACCTTTCATTCACCATCAGTTTTTCAACTAAGACATCATTCATAATCAAAAGACAGCTTTCTACGTGCTTTGACGGATACGTTTTAATAAGAATTTAAGGTAATTTGGGTGATTGATATAGATCAATGAAATAAATAAGAAACGAATTGGTGGCGTTAAAAAGTGCTTAGCTTAAAAGAATAAGAGTAACTTGCAGTAATAAAGGAAAACGAAGAGCCAATTGAAATACGAGACAGAGAGGGAGATGAAATGAGTAAGGGGTGGTTTGGTTTGACGATGACTCGCTCGCTCGCTCGTTGGTACGAAAAAAAATCACACATTCCGTTTATCCACTCAATCAGCGCTCCAACCGTCACTTCATCATCATGATCCTTCCTTCGAATATCTCATCTGCAAGGAAGTCAGCAACATACCCAAACAAACATCAGTCTCATTCACTTCATTCAGTCATCTCATTCATAACAAAAGAACATTGTGTATCTCCTAATTTCTCCCTCACATGAATTGGATTAATGTGATCGTCTTAAAAATTTTCTCGGAAGTATGATATTAATAAAGCAAAAAACGAAGTACAAGAGGGCATAATCAGGAGATACGCAATGATTTCATCACAGATACATCTACTAGCTGTAATAAAAATACAAAACCATTCAGATATAAAATACACCTATCCAGACATTATCGTACAGGCAACAAATATTCATCTTCTTAGACAAATACTAATATCACACAACCGGCTGGTATAAGCAGCAGTCACTTACTCAACTGCGAAGACTAGAACAAAATAGTATATTCACTCAATAATTCACCAAATTTTTCTCATACAAAGCGTCGTTCAAATATCACAATTTCAGTTGCTAGAATATACAAGGAACCGCTCAGGACCAGTCATTTCGGAGACAGTCGTTCTGTTTCATACCGTGCACAGGATTCGTACATTATTCTCGTCGTCAATTAACTCGAATCGATATGTACACTATATTCAAGCCCAGATGCCAGAGGTAGAAGCTTACCAACTAGCAGCAGCAGACGTCTGATTTTTCAGCTTTCGTAGCTCCTTTGTAGCCCACGTTGCCAACATTTTCGTTTTATTCGTCTTCGAACGTCTACCCTGAGTAAGTAACTCATTGATGACATCGTTATCTACAATCGACAATATCTTGGCTCCGTAGCCCACAAGGAGATCACTAAAACAAGTTCAAAACAAATAAATATTTACAATTTTATCGAAGAAAAATTCACGCTGTAACAAAAATACTTATCTTAACATACCCAATTAAACCGGATGCAGCGGCAATATTACCATCAGACTTATCTGTATCTCTCGCCACGTCACATAAGAACTGAACCATATGAGGTAAATGCGGCTCTAACAATGTTAAGTCGGGAGTTACAGCTCCTCCTGGGACTCCAGAAGAGCCAGCATCACCCCGAAGTCCTTGTACAATGCCAGTGTACGCTTCAAGAACTCCTTCACGTAATTCGCATAAATAATCTAGCATCTCATAGTCAGACTGCAAAATATAAATGGATAACAATTTAATTTTTGGTCGTGTGCACTGATAAGTGATAACTCAGGTAAAACATAAATTGAGTTCTTTAAGTACCCTGTCCACTTGAGCCTGTGATGCTTGCATGAGAGTTTGAAGGACAACACTTAAATATTTTTTAAATTCCGGTCCTACGGCCAAGGCTACATCACCCAGAACAGATAATATCTGGGGTTTTAAAGAACGCTGCACGACCGAATTCTACACAAAAAAGTTATCAATTAACTATTATATTTTTTAAATTCCATCTCATGCATAGTCATTATTCGAACATACTCCAAGATTCTGAAGAAGTAAACTCATGATGTCGTCACAGTAGGGAAACGCTTTATTTCCAAGAGCCCGGCAAATATCTCCACTAACTCCAACAGCAGCAGAACATACCTGAATTAAAAAAAATTGTGTTGGAAATGAGAAAAAATGCTGAATGGACAACAGAAGTTTTAATTGCATACAGAATTTAAAATTCACTCACGGCAGTTTCACTAATATTTTGAAGACCAACAATCAGGAACGGTCGGAAAGAGTCCATGTACTTGATAAAACCTTCGCCCATAACTTCAGTCAATGTTGAAATAGCCATTAGAGCATCTTCTTGCACACCACCAGAGCGACCACCTGGACCACTTAGCATTTGAAGTAAAGCGTCCATGACTGCATCTGAAATCTTCGGCGCATCTTGTGTAGAAACTAAAGTAGAATATTCAATACATAATTATTTAGAATGACAACATGGTGTTATTCAAACAGTTTGCAGTTGGGACAGGGCACACATACCTTTACGAAGAACACTTTGTAAAGTTGCGCAAAGGGAACTCTGTAATTCGTTGTACTGCGTTCGATCTCCAGCGTTAGCGTGATTTTCCATCAACAGCACCGTTCGAAGTCTTTCCAAAATTACTAATGTGGTATGTTGAACTGTCTCGTAACAATCTCGTGGAGAATTTTTTATCATTTCCATTAAAGCTTCGTACGCAGCTGGACGGAGGTTTGCTTGGCCGCCATCTGCTCGGTCTGTAGTTGCAAGAAGTTTTTCAACAATAGGTCTAAAGAATCCTGAAAGCAAGTAAGTTTCTGGTTCTTTGGAATCATCGGCTCGATTCTCTGCCGCAGTTTCGTAAGCAGCTTCAGCAAGACTGCTTAATGCCCAACATGCGTTAGCTGCAACACGAGGTTCCGCCTGCAATGCAGTTACAAGAGCCTCCAGCAAAGGTGGAAGATGAGCCTCTGTAAGGGCTGCGTCTGAAACTACTTCGCAGATTCTACCGAGTGCCCATGCAGTGGTATCTCTGACCACAACATTTTCGTCACTCATCAAAGCTATTAAAGTAGGAAGAGCATCTTCAGCTAAAGGCTTCATTGACCCTGGCTCCGGTCCTTCCATAATACATCCAAACGCCATGACTGCTGCATCTCTGTACCTCCAGTTTTCATGTTTAATATTTGACAGCACGAAGGGTATGACGTGTGAAATGATATCATCTTCACAACAGTTGGCAAACAACATAAGACACACACCAGCCGCTTTACAAGGATTCCAATCGTCATCGTCATCGACGAGCTCCTAGGCACAATGACAAATTACCTTAGCTTACAGCTTTACCTATCGATGTTCTTCAAGTTCTTGTTTCGATCTTACCTGTTTAGTGAGAGCTTCAAGAAGAAGAGGAACTAAGTACTGTAAGCCGCCCTTAGCATAAAACCTTGACGTTTTCTGAGGCGGACGTCCCAATTCATGAGCTTCACTTAACTCAATAGCTAAATCTACTTCTTCGTCGCACACATTTGACCAGAACTCGATTCCTTGTAGGGCTACTTCATCAACATCTGAGCGCATTGAATCCATTGTGATTGCAAAAAGCGCATGCTTCATGTAGAATTCCATATGTTGATAGTACAAGGACATGATTTTAACCAAACACTGAAGAGCTGCTACCTTTACTTGAGTATCAGGGCATTGCGTTGCTTCACAAACAACTTGCATGATGTAATGTCGTTCCGTCTGTGGGAACACAATAAATAGATTAATTTTTCACTATCATTAAAGAACATACTTATTAACTGAACTATAATGCTTTACCTCGGTGTCGAAATTGCTTTTTGTAAATTCAAGGGAATTTAAAAGAGCGTTTGTGGCAGCCAAACGAACTCTGTTTGACGGTTCGTCTTTTTTCATTCCAAAAACGATGGCCGTTAAAATTTGATTACTTTGTGTTGAAAGGACTTCAGGTTCCTAAACATTATACAATTGAAATTTACTTATCTATCCATTTTGTTCTGATCACATGAAAAACAAAAAGATTTTTAATATGAATTACAATATCAGCACATATATAACCAATAGCCTCCAAAGAAGCCTCTTTAAGAAGCTCTGAAGGGGCCACTCCTTGTCCGGTTACATTAGATACCAACACTCCTATCACTTGTGGCCACTGATGAACAGATAATTCTGTGACAGCTATATAAGCCACACACTGTGCAGCTGAGCTCGGTCGCGTAGTTTCAGTTCCTAATGCTCCCAAAACCTAACAAACAATAAAAATGGCATTTATCACTTTTAAATCTTCACAAAGACAACTATTAAAGAGTACACTTACATTCGTCTTAACATACTCCCGTATTTCATCCGGCAGCATTAACCATCTCTCCTGATATTGTCCTTTCACCGCAGAATCTTTGGATGTGAGAAGATTCTTAAGTTGAAGTCCTGAGGCCATTCGAGCAACTGGACTGTGCCCTGCATGGGCCAAAACCTCTGAAAGCGTTCGTACATACTCCGGCTGAAAAAATAAATACATTATTTCATGAAGTCTGCGTTTAAACTCATTCAACTTCACAAAAAAAGACATTAAAATGACGAAATCTAAATAACTTACGAAATTGGTAACGGCCGCTTGTTCCAGAAACTGCTGTGCACTTGTCAGTTCATGTTGATCTTAAAAATAACAGCACACAGATAAGTTATTAGAATATGAAAAGTGAAACGGTCCAATTTTTACTAATTTTGTCAGATGACATAATATGCCCGAAAATGTTAGAAAACGGTCAATTGACAATTCAAACTTATTTTTGCTATTCTAGAAAAATACACAATACAATAAATCTAATTTCCTACGTTCAGCTTCATTGCTATTTATTTCGGCAAGATAAACTAAACTGAAGCTGAATGCTGAACTTACCAGGGGAAACAGTCTTCTCGAGGATTTGAACAAGTGTGGCTGCCATTTTTGAAGAAGTGGCTCTTCTGCTTTGATAACACTTTCGATTTACTACACCTGAACTAAGCGCCTTCCTGTAAAAATATAATTTAAGATAAGTTCAAAGTTTAAACACTTCATAAATTTTAAACAACACGTTCGAAATTATTATCATTTTATGTTTTAAACGGAAAAGTTAACATCTCCACTCTTTTTGTGTACTGATCACTGATTTCTGTAGCACAACGTAATATTGAATATACATATACCGTAAAATGTGTAATGTTGAATTTAAACTTTTGGCTTTTGTCATTTAAATTGACAGTTGCATTGCACATTGTGAGTATAGTCTCTGCCTTGCTGCCTGTGTGTAACTTCGTCAACCAAGTCACCCAATGATGCAGTCTACAGTCGTTGAAAAGTCAAAAATTGAAAATGTGAAATGTCGCTGAACAAAAACAAACTATACAAAAACCTTGTCCCTTGACAGCAAAAATCTTTATGTGTTATGACTTGCAAAAAACATTGAACTTACTTTTTTATAATAAAATACAAAACACAAAATAGCCACAAAAAACTTATCAAAATCAATTCTGTGTGAATTGTGTTGTGACGAACCTAAACGATTGTGTTGTGACGAAGACGACTACATCAGAGTTGAGAGTTATAAAAAACTGAATAATACATAATGCCAAATGTTGAATGTGCAATATTACTTACTTAGTGAGGAGAAGGCGGGTCTTGGCGATACGAATGATATACTTTTGATTGTAAAATGCACGATTTGTTTAATGGGAGACTAATAGCTTAGTCACAGAATAATGGATTCAAAATTGAAAATGTGATGAATAAAATATTTGAGAAGAAATAAAAAGGCCGGCAATTGCCCTTTGAGAGAGCAGAGAGTGGCAGATTGTAAAAGCACACCAGAGAAATCCAGCAGCACGGAGTTATAAGAAAAATGAAGTGATCTAGCAAACTAGCAAGTACGATAAACCGACGAATACCAAGGAGGAAAGTAAAAAAGTGGCTCGCAAAATATCACTTTCAGACTGCCCACTGCTCCCTTTGTCACATTCAGCAAGAGGAGCAGAAATACGGTTACCGGCTCAATCTCTCCCATTCGTGAAACAACTAACACCGCCTTCTTTCAAATCAAAACATCTCACTTTCCCCTTTCTATCCATCTGCCATACCACGCACATACACGAATTGTTCAATTTATGCATTATGTATTTATATTTAATTGATTCTAGCTCCTGTTCCTAGTTTTTCGATTAAGATTAGATTTAAATCATCATTTTTGCCCTTTTTACAGAAGATGACAAGGTAGCATCATATCACCTATCAGCATCACATTTTTCTGAAGTTCTCTCTAAGTCTCCACCTCTATCTATAGCATAACGTGAGCATGAGATGGATGATATGAATGATGAATAACAATTATTCATATAATTATCTCCTTGTGCTATTAACGCTAAAACATGATCATATAATATTCAAATATATATGCTGGAGAATGGGAGCCTCATTTTTTACCCATGACAGAAATCTAAGCTAATTCCAACAATTCCAATTCCAAGTCGAAGAATATTACAATTTCTCGTTTTGGTAATAAAATATGACTTTTGCCAGAATCGGTCTGGGCGTCACCGATACCATTAAAATTCAAAAAAATACCCTGCATAGCATTACAGGCGGAAGTTTCTTTACCTCCGTTAAAATAGCTTGACGATAGACAACGGAAGTTGTCATTTGATGCATAAACAGCCAGCAGGTTATTGAATTGCATGAATTCTGAATTGGGCCTTTTTCATAAATTCTTTTCGGGGGTCTGAAAGAAACAAATTCCCAATCCAGCCAGAGCATAATACTGCTGCTGTACTGTATTCTGCGAGGCCTACTTTGATTTCCCATTCTCAAGGTTGAGAGGGACAAAATCTAATGGTCTATGGTCTCTGATTTAAAAAAATGAGCTTTATTGTCTTGAGAAAGAGGCATTTAAAAAATTGTTGAATACTTGTAACTGTAATAATTAAATAGAACCTCCCTAATGAACAAAATGCTTTTTCAAATGAAAATATGAATCTTTTTGTAAGCATAAGTAGTACAATATAAAGTAGCTCTCGCTACTTACTTAATAATTCAAGTTTATTTATACCCGCAAACTATAGATTCCAATTTACAATTCATTTTTATCATAACAATGAAGAGTGTTGGATTTATTTGAAAATGAGTATCCTTCAATTTCAATGCCTTCAATCTTAAATCCTCATAATATTATGACTTCTGACGTTTATGAAACTTCTGCTGGGGCTAGAACTTCTAGCCTAGAAGACTGATTGGACGCATCAAAAACCATGCATGACCTACGGCGTTGGCGTGAGAATTGAGAATTAAATTTTGCCTTTTCCACACCTCTCTCTTGACACTGGTAAGGAAGGACTAGAGGACGCATTACACATTATTATAACTTTTATAACTATTATTATAACATTTAATGAGATAAGATGAATCAATCCATATAAACATAATATATTGAGATGAATGATACTATTAAATCTATCCATAGCGTTTACCATAATTCAAATTTTAAAACCAACCAAACAAGCTTGGTGCACCTTAAGAACTTCTGAAACGTTAGTATATTATACTAATTATAAGTTGAGTAATTGACTCTCTCATCTCCATCTTTGAACCTATCTCGCAATTTGTTTTTTTTTGTCGAAAATATGATGCATATCTTGAAGATGTCACTCTTTGTCTCCAGACTCCAAGTCAGACCTGTCTACCTAATTTCTTCGTGTTAACTCTCTTCGATTTCGAAAGAAGTTTACATTTCACAGTAGGTCAGTAGGCGTAACGCTTCAGCCCGATTTAAATTAACTTCGATCAGAAACTTCAATTTACAAAATACGGAAATAATATTTAGATGACTGAGTCAGATTAGTTTTGTTCGTAATCAATTTATTTTCTACTACGACAACCCAGGTTGCCGAAGGTTTTTGTTTGGGTGGGGGTTTCATCAAAATTTACACTAAACATTTATAACGATCTTAATACATTATACAACACGCATATAAACATTCACATTCATATAAATATTCTGCTTAATTAACCTGCTGGTCCTATCATTCGCATACAGACATTCGTTTACATATACACAATTTCACAAATTACATTTTCGCAAGTTTAATAGTAAGTACAAAACCTATCTTTTCCATACCTCTTGACACACTAAAAAAACAATTGCTGAAGAGATTTAATTAATAAATACAAAGAAATGAAAAAAACGAATTACCTACATGACGAAAGTTTAAAAAATCGAGAAATAAATAAGTTCACATATACCATGTAAGATTATAAATCGTTTACGTTTTTCTACCGCGTTCGAACGTGAAATACATACCCGTTATATACTGATAACTGAAAACCGCACAACACACAGTACATTTAAATTAAGCGTGTCTACAAATACTTTTCATGAAAACGAATGATGATAACTGATCATCAATATAAAATCTCCACAGTTTCGATTTAACCTACAGCTTAGCAACTTACACCTAAATTATCATTGAATAGGGCAGTAATGATCATATGCATATCATATCATAACATAGACGTTTAGTCCTCATCGCCAAAATGTCAAGAAAATACCACTCGAATAGAGTTATTGGTGCTTAAATGCCACTTCAGTTTACATTAATTTTAAATCCGTCCCATTGTTCAATTTCAATGATCTAATTGATTTTATGATAATGAAGAGTATAAAGATACCCGTTGCATACTAAAGAATAGCTAAAAACGTTGGTTTCGTATATATCTACGATCGTGACGATTCCAAACGTTTTAATACAACATCTGGAAAGTGTTCCAGATTACTTTTTACCCTTATTTAGTTTAGTATTCATAGAAGGACTAATTTAACAATGTCATTTAAAATTCTACAGCAATATAAAACATCTAAAACTAAATAAATAAATACAGAATATACTACAAATATGTTTTTGTAAACAACCATTATGTTCGTCATGCGTTTCATAAATATTATGCAACTTGTATTATGAGAAAAGATTCCTTGGTTCTGCTTTATCCTTTAGTTGAGTTGAATTCAGTAGTTTATAAATGGATACTGAATGTATAATTGAAGTTGTGAGAGTTTAACGATGGAAGCTCATAAACTCAGCTATAATCTATGAGTCTTCCTCCAAAATACTCCATCCGCATTTAATTTTAAAGCAAGGTGTTTGAAAGGATCTGACGGAATTTCGTTAGTCTTTGTCAGCACGAGATCCTTGGGATTCGTTTCCTCCAGCTCCTCGCATTTTATTCACAGCATCTTCTAAACGACTTCTACTAGCGGCAGCCGCAGATCGCCGAGTAGTGCGACCAGATTCTCTAGGAACTTCTTCCTTCGCTAATCGCTCTTTTTTTCTTTCCATTAATAATTGTCTTTCGGCAGAGGTCAATCCTCCTCGAGATGTATCTTCTCTCTCTCTTAACCGTTCTCGCTTTTCCCTCCTGGTTTCCATTTTTTGTTGGGCCATTTCTTTTTCAAGCTCTTTACTTTCTATAATCATAAACATAATTAAAAAGTCAATAACATCATTAAAATGTAACATTGTAATGTACGGGTGGGTTCAAGATTCATACACACCTTTAAGGACTATTCGTTCTGCGTTTTCTGAAGGAGGATCATCATCGGGAAGTTCATCTTGATGGTTTCCCATTAAACTTTTTAAACTTTCATCGTCTGAATCTTCGGCTTGAGTAGGTTGGGACTGAGAGACTGTTGGTACAACCGGAATAATCTGAGGAAGGTCTTGTATTGAATGGCTACCCCCTCTGTTTCTTTCACTACGACTGCTATGACTCTGACTTTGAGTGCTCAAAGCTACTAGCTCTTTTAGCTCCTTTTTAGATAAAGACGGGATATTTAATCCTAAGCCAGCAGCAGCTAAAGAATTGTTGCTGTTGGTACTTTTGTTTCCTGATGATGATACTTTTTTACTACCAGTATTTCCAGGTGACTCGGAAGTTAGTCCGTTCATCAAAGACCCTTGTCCGAGATTTCCGAAAGGAGATCCTGACATACCACTTCCAAGTGGAAATGATCCTAGTCCCAATGGATTATACATCAAACCAGGGTTGGGAAATAAGAAAGGAAGGGAACTGGAAATTAAATTTTGAGAAGCTGCTGCCGCCGCAGCTGCAGCATTTGCAGACTTTTTATTTTTTTCTTCTTTCTTGGTAGATGACTGATTAGATCTAGTTGGTGTCGACATACTATGAGCTGTTTCTTTTGTGTTTCCACTTTTGCCTTCCGTTCCTCCACCTGACATTCCTGGCATATCAGAGCCAAAACCCATGGATGGAAAACCTAATCCGAACAAAGAATTTGGGAGCCCTAGATTTCCCATTCCGCTCAAAGATCCTAAGTTGGCTAAGTTCCCCAAAGAACTAAGATTACCTAGTGATCCCAATCCTCCAAATGGCATGAAAAGAGGGTTCTTTGGATCTAGTGCTCCAAAGCTTGCCAATAAGTTCGGATTGATGCCAGACAATCCTGAATTAAAAAACAAGATCCATATATTAGTTTTTGAACAAGTTGCTATTACTGCTATATGTATAATGTAGTTTGAGTGACGAGCCTTACCAGGTAACGAGGAAAAGGCTCCTAAGTTGGAAAAGGCATTATTGGCACTGGAGGTTGGTACTGAAGGACTATTATTAGATGCTTGATTGGGAGGTGGACTGGTTAGCGTTGGTGGTCTTCCTGGACCCTTTTTCTTTTCTCCTGAAAAACGTTTTTGTGAATCATTTGGAAGGTTTCCTCTTTCCTTCACTAATTCTGCCCATCTAGGATCTACATCGTAATTCTGATTTTCTGACAACCACTGCGTTAAATGCTTCAGTTGAGGTGCCTTTGGTCCCGTGATCTAATTTGAAAAAAATACGCAGATATAAAAATATAGTGGTCACTAATAATAATTGATTGGAATTGGAACAATCAGATTTATCCTTACAAAGCTCGGTTTACTCTTAAAAATTAATGATTTGTTTTACCTTTTTGCCACTGCTGCGATGAACGACTGGCACAGGTTCCTCACCGCTTAATTTATTCCAATCCAGCATTAAAGGATCAGTTCGAGGTCTTCGTCGTCTTCTATCAACAAATTCTGGAGATGGAGGTCTTTCCGGTGTCATGTTGGCATGCTCTGCTAACCATTTATTAACTTTTGCATCATGGGAAAATAAGTCGTATTTTGGTACAGCAATTTCTGCCAGCCGACCTAGATCACATTTAGGCATTTCAAGCTGTTGCGAAGCCCCTGGGGATGGAGTGTTACCTACATAATTTTGTAGCATGTATAACTGACTGGTAATCCATTATTAAATGTAATTTTTTGCTAAGTATCAAAACTCAAAACAACTGAAATCATACCCGATGATGTACGAGGGCTCTCCTTTTTGTTGGATGACATGTTAGCACCACCGGCAGAAGCAAATCTACTAAAATCTTTTAGGTCTTTAGCGTTGAACATTGAAAGCGCACTTAATAATGGGTTTGACAAGAAATTCTGCGCAAATGCTTGTGCATCTTTTGCAGACTGATGCGCAGCAGCGGAGGAGGCAGAAACTTGAGGAGAAGGTGTTCCACTTCGCGCTCCCGAGTGCGAAGAGATTTGAGGAGACGCAGCATTTCTACCAGACGAGCTTTGATGGGGTGGTGGAAAATGTGAGGAATTGGTTGTGTTGGATGAATGACTTTGGTGTCTGGGTTTTTCAGAAGGCATTGGTGGTGAAAACATGTTTGAACCTTTAGCTGCAGACAATCCAAAAACAATCTCGTCTAACTTCTTTTTCTTCTTATCTTTTTCTAATGGCAAAGGTTCGTTAGAATCACCAACTTCACCCATCTAAAAATGTAACACAAACCGTTAACTTTCAAGCTCCCTCACTATACTATCGGCATAAGGAATAGTCCATAAGCAAACCTTACCTTTCGTTTTTTCAATCTGTCCAACATGTTCTCTAATTTAGACACTTTCTTTGTTCCTCCTACACCGAAATTCAACGGAGCTTCCTGCGGAAGCTGTTGCTTTTCAGAAGCTGAAGAACTATCTCTGTGTCTTTTAGAAAATCTATCAAATAAAACATTAAACCATTAAAACAGATCAAAGCAATTTCTGGTATACAAAACATTTTTTTCACAGAAACCAATATTTCATTCATACCCTCCGGACAGATCCATCGGAGCAGAACTAATAGTGAGACCACTGCCAGCACTTTCTCTGTTTGAATGTTTAGCGGAAGGAGACGGAAGAGTTACAGGAGTAACTGTTACACTGCTCAGTGACGATAAAGCTGACATGGCAGCAGCTGCAACATCTTTCTGAGTGGATTTTATACTTAAATCAAGGCTAGATGATTGCGATTGGTTATGACTGTTAAACCCTGGTGAAGCTCTGTGAGCGGGGGATTGAGATCGACGCTGCTGATGCTGGTGCGAGCTTCTGAGTAACGATGTCTGATTAGGAAGAGGATGATTCTGGTGTGCAGGTGGAGGGGGTTGGAACTTTGAGTTTTGCTTTTGAACTGAAGGAGCCATTTGAACTCTGGACTCCGCTTCCGTTTCTGTTGTACTATTATCCTGCGATAAGTTCAACCCTATTGTCGGTGTTAAAGTTCTTTCTCTTCGCAAAGAGCTGTTTAATCTTGGTGATGGAGTATTTATATGAGGCAGAACATTCGCACTGTGCATACTTTGATTCAAAAGAGCCTGAAGTTTTGCGCGTTCTGTTTCGACATCGATTGCTATTCGTCGTCTTCGTCCACGCCTTCCTGTACCTACAGTCGGTGTCGTTGTTGTCACAGTCGGAGTAGGTGTCGTTGCTGTCACAACAGTTGTCACAGTTGTAGTAGATGTTGGCAAAGTCATGATAAGATCTTCAGGAGGAGCTAAGTCTGAACACTCAGATATTGGAGTAGGAGTATCTCTGACAGGAGTCGCAGCATCGGGAGTTCCTTGAGGGGTATAATCAAATGTTTCAGTCATTGCAGCTGAACTAAAGAACCTGGATACCGGCCATTCGTTCTTTTCAACAGCATGCACAATGTGCTCGAGACGAATTTGGATTGCTCTATCACGAGGCCATCGAATTGGATTCATTTGATTCAAAAGATTCCCAAGTGCTTCAATGTTATTACTGTCACTAGAAAGGAAAGGATCAAATTTCGGAATTGTGGGTTTAGCACTTGAAGTATTCGGTGAATCATCTTTTTCTTGGGATGGTTGAGTATTTGTTGGAGGTGGTGGCTCAGGGACAGAAAACTTGGGAGAACCTTTCACCTGTACTTCCACTCGATTCATTTTTTCTGCTGGCAGTTTGATTGTAATTTTCAGTTCATTTTTAATCTCAACCTGAACCTCATTCATTTCTGTGCTACTTCCTTTACTTTCATCCTCTTCATTTCGTATTTCCTCTTTTTCTGGTGATATTTTTGGTTTCTTCCCATCTTTGTTTGGCGTTTTGACTTCTTCACGCTGGTTATCTTTAGAGTCTTTCTTATTTTCACAATCTTTAACGTTAGTTGATTCACCTTCAGACCTATTTGCTTTATCTGATGAAGCACTTTCTTTATTAGTGGTAGAACTATTAGAGTCCTTTTGTTCTTCATGCGGTTGCTCGTCAATTTCCATTGCCTCGGCTTCCACCGGCTCTTTTTTAACAAATACTTTATCAGTAGAAACTTTTTCTGGCACCTCATTTGATTCAAGAAGCTTTTCTTCCACTTTAGTATCATCATCAATACAATTTTCTGACTTGACTAGTTTAGTTAATTTATCTCCATCTCCTATGTTTAAAGCATTTGAATTCGATACGTTTGAATCTTTTGAATCCGCACATTTATCGGAGATATCATGAGAACCGTTTTCGGACACAAGGTCATTTGCATGTTTCTTTTCTTTCTCGGCTGCAGCTGTTTGTTCTGCTTTTTTCTTTTTAGCCCGTTCTATTTCTGCTTTTATATCTTGTATTTCAATATCCACCATATCAGGCCTTATTCTTTTTAATGGAGGTGGTTCAGTCTCACACTTAAATTTTTTGTCTGCATTTCTATATGCAAGTTTTTCAGCTGGATCCAATAATGGTTCTCCAGCAATATGTCGTCTCAGAATTTCTCGGAAAGACAAATCTTGGTCACTGAGGTAGAATAAATCTGTTCTTCCAAGACCGTGTCTAAATACATACAAAAATATATTATTATTATTGGATATAAAAAACGCAAATACTAAGTTGAAGAATCTAGAATGATAAATAAGTTAAAATTTCACAAGATAAATAAGTTGTACCTTGCTGCACCAAGAACCAAATCTTTATCGTGTTTTCCTGGAATCCACCACTCAGGCATATCAAGTGATGGAAGACATAATCTAAGCCGTTCATCCAACTTTTCATCATGTATAATTTCCTCGCGAACTTTATTCAATAGATCAATTCTATCCAATGTTCGTCGAGCCCGATCTTCAGGTAGTGGATCAACTGGAACTTGAATTAAATCTGTTAAAGTTACAAATCTAGTCAGTAATCATTAAATATTTGTAAATTCAATGTCCATAACCCTTTCCAAAGCACTTACCAAAGTCTGCTAGGACAAAAACCCAACCCGCAAGAAAAAAAAATTAAATTTAAATAGTCGTATATATACATTTAAACCATGATCCCTTCCCACATAACTAAATAATGAATAATTTAATATTTATATTACCTTCCTCCTCGGACAGCTTTAGTCCACAATTTAGTTTGCACATTGCATAGAATGCTCTGTAGTATTCAGTCAAAGTTTCATCGAATTTCTTATCAAGACGAGAAATTGCTCGGAATTTCGTCCAATCATATTTATTACCGCTAATTCTAGATGATTTAATATAAACGTCAGTGAAACAACATCGTAGTCTAATATAAAAATATTTTCAAACATACAAATTAACAATTTGTTCAAATTAACGTACCTCTGTACACCAAATGTAGATACAGTACGGTAGAAATCGGACTCCTCCTTCTTTGACCATCGTTTTTGGTGCACCTCCATTTTTTGTCTTTCCCTTTCTCGAACGATTTGGTCAATTTTTTCCTTTCTTTCTAGTCTCTGAGTAAAGAATGAGAATAGACAATTGATTTAACGTATGTATTTACTTACTGTATGTATGTTTATAAAAGTTAACTCGCAATAAATACAAACCTTGGCTTTCTGGGCACTCCTGATTTCCTCTTTTTTGAAATATCTCTGGAAAGCTGTTATCAACTTTCTGATTCGGGTATTGAGATCGGTAGTAGAAGGCCAAACTAATTTTCCCTCGATGAACTCAATAGTCTCCTCCTTGCTTGTGTGTGTAGTAGAAGTCGGTTGTTGTACATCGTCACTGCTTGAAACAACTGCTGGCTCAATTTCCTCAGTACCGACGACTTCATTCTCTTCAATACTGACAGAACTTTTTTCATTTGCAGTACCAGCGTCGTTTTTGTCAGTCTTAATATTGGTATCTGTTTCTTCTGTTGTGACAGACTCTTTGCCTTCAGTCTGATCACCATTTTTTTCTTCAGCTTGGACACCGACTTTTTCTTCAGCTTGGACACCGACCTTTTCTTCAGCCTGGGGACTATTGTTTTCTTCAGCCCCATCAACATATGTTTTTTCCCCTTTTGCCGTTTCTTTTTCTTCAGTCTGAGCATGATCTTTCTCTTCTGTATCGATGGAATCCTTTTCCCCAGTATTGGAAGACTCTATTTTTTCTAGATTGGTAGAATTTTTCTCCTTGTCATCTCTTTTCTGTATTTGTTTCTCACTAGATTGCTCTTTGTCATCTTTATTTGCTTCCTCCTTTTCGTCAATGGTAGTTTGCTTTTCCTCTCCAGATTCTTTAGCCTCCATGTTACTTTCATCATCTTCTTCATCCCCACCAGCAGCTTTTTCTAGTTCTTCTTCATTACTATAAATACAATATTATCAAATAGTTTTTTTCTTATTTGTTCTACTGTAGTTATTATAGTTAGTGATAAGTTACGTGAGCTTACACTTCTGCGGAAATTTCAGCTAAAACTGCAGAACCATCGGGTGGACCACACCTACTTAAGAAACACAAAGCTGTATCTTGTCTCATGATATTATATCGTTCGTATCCATGTTTGTAAGTTCCAATCAAAAGAGAAGAGTCCGCCTCTCGATCCCACCAGCCTACCGGCCCACCATCAACAACTAATCCAGGTGGACAAATTGGCAAGTCATGTGCAGGCGATTCCTCGTCAATTTTTTGTGCAAAAATTCCAATTATTTCTTGTTTAATATAGTACAGCATACGCATTCGAAGCAAGACTCTGTAAAAATAATGATGATATGCACAAAACAATTTTGTTAAAATTAAAGCAAGATATAAATTTAACTATACTTGTTAGCATTTTTAGACAAATGTCTGGTGTAAGTTGGATCGAGATGAACTTCTGTTTCAAATCGTTCTTCTTTCATCCAATCTTCATTTTCAATTATGTTATCAGATTTTAATATCTTCTTCTCTTTTTTGCTTTTTCGCCCTCCACGTGAGACGGGATTTGCTAACCCTATTGAAAAAATTCAAAACGGCAAGTTTTATTAAGATCTCCGTTTTCAAGTGCAACTTTTTAAAATAAATTTAGTACCGAACCTGAATGGTTTCTTGTTATGGCTGCATTTTCTAGAGGACAAATTAGATCTACAACAAAAGTTTTTACTTTTTCGTCACCTCTGAAGTTGTTAACGCAGTGTAAAAGCTGTAACAATGAATTATGATCTTTAGAACTTCAACATTACATAAAAATGTTAAGCATAAAGATAAAATTCAACTGCTTACAATGAGTCGAGCACAGTCTTCCATATGCTGTTCAGTCCATCCTTTACGAAACTGTCCTTGTTCCAAGATCTTAGTCCATCTTTTCCAGCTACAACGAAATACATTTATTAAAACAATTCATGACAACACATTTAACTCTGAAACTTATAACTTTAAGATTTCGAAACGTTAAATCAGAGGCGCACTTTGCGCAAAGTTGCTTAACGCATTATGAACTGCAAAACAATTCATTCAGTATTAGCATGGGAGTCATCACATTAACATGAATACCGCATTCAAAATACCTTTACAAACTGCACAAGCAGAGCAAAAGTATTTGCAATGGTGAAAATACGTAAGACAAAAAACGGAAAAACATAATATACTGAACTTACCCATAAGTAAGAAGACCCCTTTCAATTTTATAGCATTCGCTTTTAGACCATCTGCCATATTCAACAACTCCATCGTCGCATTCAAAGTCATCATCCATATTTCCTCGACGTCCTCTTTTCCCAGACTTTCCACTACGGGTTTTGCGTCCAGCTGAAATACACATTTGAATCAAAATACAATTTTAAAATTCAGTCCTTACATTGATAAAAGAGTTAAGTACTACTTTTATATCAATGTTCTCTGTCAGTTCCTAAGAAAGCATGTGCACTCTTAAATAACAATTAAAGACTTTACCTCGTCCACTCCTTGTTCTATCACCAACATTTCCTTCTTCATCCGAATCGGAAGAAGAATCAAGATCAGATATGTCCATCACACCTTCGTCATGGCCATAGCGTTTTATTTGGGTTCGTCGACGAGGTTCGTGAATCACCAATTCGTTCTACAGACAGTACCAAACTCTATTATAATCATACAAGTGTAAAAAGAGTGGTTAAACCTGGGTTCTTCCTAACCTTTTCCCCTCCTTCATTAACTTCAAGTTCAGCTTTCTTTGCCCATTTTTTCCAAAAATCGGGGTCATCAATATTAATATCCTCTCGTATTCCAGTGGCAGCAAAACTGGCTTTAGAGAACGTAGAACCTTTCTCGCCACTTTCGAGTGTAATAATCTGAGTTCTTCGTTCCAATATGAAATCAATATCTTCCTCACAAAACTTTTCCGCTGCATTGTCTTCGTCCATAAGGGCACCATAAGCTCCTCTTTTCAAAAGATCTTCAACTTCCTTCTTTGTTAGTTGTTTTGATGCTGCGGCATTAGGATCTATCTTGCCACCTTGCGTTGTATTCATTGACTGTAGAACCGCTTTGTCAAGCCCAAGTTTCAGCGAAGCTCTATCAAACATTTCCCTTTCGTAGGTATTTCTACAAATTAAACGGTAAATTTTGACTTTTTTGCTTTGACCGATTCGGTGGCATCTAGCTTGGGCCTAAATTAAAAAAAAATGTTGTATACACCACAGAGATTTAGATTTGGAAATTTTACTTTAATTAAAATCGTCATGAATAATTACAAATACTTTAATTACCTGCAAATCGTTTTGCGGATTCCAATCTGAATCGTATATTATAACCGTATCAGCAGCAGTTAAGTTTATTCCAAGACCACCAGCTTTGGTACAAAGCAAAAACACGAATCGGTCTGACTCAGGCCTGCTAAATCTGTCAATGGCTGCCTGACGTACGGGACCACGAATACGACCATCCAATCGCTCATACGGATACTTACGAAATATAAGGTAGTCCTCAAGTATGTCTAAGCAACGAACCATTTGGCTAAAGATGAGTACTCGATGTCCACTGGATTTCAGCTTAGGTAATAGCTTGTCCACCAGAACCATCTTACCCGATGAATGTACAAGTGCTTTGTAATACAGATCAGGATCAGATTCAGGTAAACTGTAATTTATTCTGTAATCAAGTTGAATTTGTTCCTCAGCACCTACAAGTGGAACCAGGATTTGATCGATTAAAACGTAATTGAAATTAAAGATGCAGTCTATAATAACGCGCAACAGCTTGAGGTCTGAAAAACGTGAAGAATTCTTACCATTTAACAAATAAGGATGAATACAACACTTTCTTAACTCCATCATTGTATTCATTAAATTGGGAATGTTAGCAGAACTTGTTCCTTTACTCAAAAATGAAAAATTTCTTTCCAAGATTGCTCGATAATACTTTTTCTGCATATTTGTCAGCTCAACCTTATGTATAAAAATTTTGTTAAATACAGTCTTTTGTAAAATATTTTGTATAATATATATTACACGTAATCGATGATTGAAAATTACCTCGACAATTGTCTCTTCCTTAGGTGCAATGGACTTTTCCACATCTTCCTTTAACCGTCTAAGCATCATTGGCTTTAAGAGGGCCTGTAGTTTTTGAACTTGAGTGTCTGTCTTGAGTTCTCCAAACTCTTTGATAAAATGTTCGTCTGAACTGAACTGACTTGGCTCAAGGAAGTTCAGCAGTGAGAATAACTCCTGAACATTATTTTGAAGTGGTGTTCCACTGAGAAGGACTCGGTGTTCTAAATTTAATAGTCGAAGTCCTTCAAGAAGCTTACAATTTTTATTTTTTAGTCTATGTGCTTCGTCAATGACACATACACGCCACGGGAAGTCTTTAAGTTCCATCACATCTGTCAAAACTATTTCAAATGTTGTTATCAACACGTTGAATTTGTAGCAATCCTTTAGATTCATTTGAGGGTTGTCTGGATGCCGATAAAAAAGTTCATACTCTTGAATCATGTTCCGACTAGCAACCGAACCATGGTATACTACAACATTGAGATCAGTCCATGTTTCGAATTCTCGTTGCCAGTTAGGAACAGTTGACAATGGAGCAATGACAAGAAAAGGACCCCGTATGCCATATCGATGTACAGATTCAACGAAAGTAAGCGATTGAATGGTTTTCCCCAACCCCATTTCATCAGCAAGTATGCAGTTTCTTCCATTAAACCAGGAAAAGGAGAGCCAGTTTAAACCTTCCAACTGGTACTCTCTAAGCGTATTTCCGTTTTTGTACCCTAAACTTTCATCTAATTTCACCCACTCAGTAGCTTTTGGTCTCTTTTTAGGTTTCCATTGATCTTTTTTAGGACATTTATAAAATTTATGAAAATGAGCTAGCTTTTCAGGATCTATGTCTTCTTGAAGTTCCCAGGTCGCCTCATCATATGGCAAAGACCTCCACTTAACTAAGAAGTTTCTTATAACCTTTCCAGTGGTTGGGTCTGTAACCTCGCTCATGTCAAGCACCCTGTCCACCTCTACGTAGTCCGGATTAAATGGTTCTTCCTCAATAAACTCAAATATATTTGCATTGTTACTCATCTTCTGCTTAAAGCGTTTGATCTTCGCATTAACACGTTTATCTCCCTTCATGAGCTCTTCTTCAGTTTTCCACTCACAGTGCAAATATGAAAAACTCTTGTATTTGACGTAAAATTCTTCCACTTCAATCATTTGAGGCTCACGTTTCTTTTTACGGCTTTTCAACTCTTCAACTTTTATGTCTATTGTTACGTCATCAGTTTTACCAATTTCAGTACTTTCATTTTCCTTTTCAGCATTTTCAACTTCCGTTGAATTTTTTTCAGCATTCTTGCTTTGTTCAAAGGACTCGTCGGTAGATTTTTCAGTATTTTCCTTTTCGGCTGTATCCAACGTTGTCGGTTCCATGTTTCGTTTTGAATCACTATTTGGTATAGATGAATTTTCAATGACCCCATTGTCCTCAGCAGCAGCTGAAATTAAATTTGAAAGCTCCTTAAGCGAGGGTTCATCTTGTTCGTTTGCTATTTCATTATTCTTAATGTTGTTTATTTTTAAAGCGTCAACATTTTCACTTTGATCTAGACTATTTGCTTCCTTTGCTTCAGAAGTTTCAAATACTTTTGTTTCATCAGGTTTTTTAACTTCAATGGTAAGCGAATCTTTCTTCACTTCATTTGTTGATTGAGTTTTTTCTACATCAGTGGTAGATATGGCTTCTTTAAACCCCTCAGAAATTGCAGTGGCTTTTGTTTTTTCATCTTCCTCTTTATCTGCTTCAATGATAGATTCAACTTTCTCCGTTTCAATAGAAACTTCCACTGCACCTTTCGATAATTCTGATTCAGCGGTAGGCGTTACCTTTTCAGTTTTAACCCCTTCAGATTTTTCGTCTATTATTTCAGTTTTCTCTGTTTCTAAAGAAGATTGAATCTCAGTTGCAGCTATAGCTTCTATTGAATCAGGTTTGTCATTTTCATCTGAAGACTTGATAACGATACTTGCAGTTTCCTGCTGTTTAACAATAACATCATCTTTCGATCTGTCCGTTTCAGAATTCAACTTTTGAGTACTCTCTGAAATAGGGTTTTCTGCTTTGGATTCACCATCACCAGGAGTAGTTTGCTCTTCAGATTCAGGTTTATCAGTCTTGGACTTCTCTTCAACTTTGTCTGCTATTTCATCTTCTTCGTCTGAGGAATCTTGAACGACTTCCCGTTTCCCCATTCGAACGGACAAAATGTGTTGTACTATCATTGTGTCTTCTTCTAATGTGTTCTAAAAAAATTAATATTATTAGTAAATTTTTCCAAAATTGAATTAAAAAAACGAGAATATTTAAAAAACAGTTACCACATAAAAAAAATTATGCTTATTCAGATTTTGAGGCTCTTCTTTCGCAACGACTGGGGTTACTGGAGTTGGTGTTGGCGTTGGAGCTGCAGGCAAAGATGTTGAATCCGTGGTAGTTTCTTGTTGACCATCTGCCACTGGTGTCGTGGAGGATTCGGTAGCTGCATTTGCTGCGGCTTGAGCAGCTGCTGAAGCAACAGATGCTTCTATGGCTTTTTGATGAGCATTATTGGGAATAAGTAAATCTTCATCCGATAGCGCTAAATCAATATCATCTATGTACTTTTTGCGCTTCGTATTTCTTCCTGATCTTCGTTTCTATTAAAAAAATATCAGTAAGACCATGACTATTATCATAACATAACTCGTTTATTATCTATAAGAAAGTGATATCGATTTAGATTACTTACATTAGAATTGTCATCTTCTGGAGGGGGTGAAGGAGGTGGTGTACGGTCTGGGTCGGATCCTTCGGAATCGCTTCTTCTCCTTTTCTTTCTATTTTTGAAAGCCAGTAACGTCCTGTTCAGACAAAAAATATGGAACACAAGTTTGTTTTATAAAACGAAAGTATAAAAACAGACCCAAGAAAATCTAACAACATAATTAAGTCAAAATTCAACGACATAATAACAACATACTTTGATGGGCGTTTTTTGCCTGTTGAACTCGATTTTAACTTAGGTTTTTTAGGCTTCTTGGGCTTTTCTGGAGTTGCAAGCTCAGTGTTCACAACAGGAGCTGTTTCATCTGCAACTACTATGTCTTGGGTGCTGGTATCACCTTCCCCCCCACTAATTGGTGCAGAGGAGCCTCCTTCAGCTGCTGTGATACCAGCAGCACCAATCCCGTTTTTTTGGTCCGATTCCGAATTCTCCTCAATCTTGGGCAGTCCTACCTCTCCGTCGATAGGATCTCCGACAGGAAATGATTCATTCAAATTTTCTTGAATACTGTTTTCTACTGGTTTTTTCTTCCTCGATCTATTCAGAATACATATAACAATTTCTTTACTTTGGTACTTTGGCCTCTTTACTATTACTTTTGTATAAATTTTAATGATATTGAAATTTAACGAACCTTTTGGGAGTTTTGTCTCTGGGAGTCTTGGGTTCTTTAACTTTTTTTTCCTTAGGAGATTTTTGCTCTCTCGGTTTTCTAATGAAAACAAAATAAAGCCACTGCATGAGAATATTGAATATATAATTTTCCGATCGAAAAGTTAAAACATTTCATCACGACAATTGTCTATATAAGTTTTGTTTCTTACTTAGCTTAATGCTTGAAATAAAAAATTATAAGTGGAAACCTCACCTAGGCTTTTTTTGCTTTTTTTCTGGAACTTCTGGAGGAACATCTTGGAAGTCGTATACTTCATGCGGCAATGGAGGTGACTGCATAATTGAATCAACCTGATCATCTGATATACCCTTAGCGGCTTTCCCTTTTTTCCCTTTACCCTTATTTTCACGCGGTTTCCGCTCTTTCTTTTTCTTTGTTTTGCTAGGTCCATCTTCAGGTATTTCCATTGGGATATCCATAGGCACTCCAGGCCCATGTGACAAATGACCATACCCAGGAGGACTGGATAATCCCCCTATTGGAGGTTGCATTGAATACTGGTTACCACTCATAGCTTGGACTTGCTGCTGCATACCCCTTAGTCGTTCTTGCAATTCGCTTATTTGCAACTGTGTTTGTTGGTTCGAAGGAACGGTGTAAAGGTGCTGTATTTGTTGTTGAAGCTGATGTATTTCATAGTTATATCTTTCAACATTAGATCCCCCTGGAATTTGAGCTCCTGGCATTCCTTGTGGACCCATACTGTTTAAAGGGTATTGCGGTGGACCAGGTGGTCTTAATGGACCAGTGAGTCCTGCTTGTCCATATGGAGCCGCTGGATACATCCCAGAATTGTGATAATTATTCATATACGACTGTTGTGATGACGGATCAGAATTGGAGAATCTTGGAGGAGCATACTGATGAGGACTTGGAGGGGGAGGCATCATTGGCTTCAGACCACTTTGTGGAGAGCCCAACGAATTACTGTAAGGCTGACCTTGTTGCTGATTATGCGGTCCAGGAGCATAATTCCCCATAATATTTCCCATATTTGACTCCTGCATGGAAGGTGATGGTCCTTGAGCTTGCATTCCTCCAATTTGTGGCGGCTGTGGTGTGGTTTCGTTCTGAGTACCATTCATTAAAGCTGTATTTACGGAAGAACTTGCTGAAGAAGAATTGGAATAGAGAGTAGTCATACTATCTTGCTGTTGATGCTGAGAAGAGTTTGAACTAGAAGATGCCATAGCGGTAAGTGAAGACGAAGGAGATACCGAATGCACACTATTTGCTGTACTAATTGGATTCGTTTCAGTCGAAGGACTTGAAGTATATTGCGACATGGCAGCTGAATGTGAGTTTTCGACTGCAGAGGAGAGAGATGAAAATGCACCTGATTTTTCCTCGTCCATTGGAGATTCAGTTTGAGAGGTACTAGGCATTGAGAATCTCTGCTCTTCTACCTGAGCAGATGAAGCATTTAATGAATGCGATTGGCTATCATTGTTAATTGAAAGTTCCGTATTTGCAGCGCTTGATCCTGGAACGCATTCATCGCCCAATGGGCCTAAATTTCTCAGTTCATTTGACAATGACTGATGTGAAACAGGTGGAATTGGATTTGAGGGTTTTGAGTCCTCTTTTGTTGTTGTGTTAGCAAGGCTTGTGTCGGGTGCAGATGGGTCAAGTGTTGGATTAAGGCCGCTGAGTTCTAAATCTGCTGACTCATGAGCTGATCTGACAACGCTATTAATAGTATTCTCCACATTAGACATAGAAGACGAGACGGAATTTGATATTCCATAATTACTAGGACTATTTGGTACTTGATGCTGTTGCGGAGGGTGGAGATAAGTTGGTTTGGATGCTACTGGGGGAACAGGTGGCCTACTTGCAGGTGATTGCCACTGACTTGGAGACATTGGCGTTTTAGGTCCTGACATACTAGGTGACATAGGAGTTTTAGGACCACTCATTGGACTCAATACTCCACTTGACATATTTGTAAGGGGAGGTTTAGGAGATGGAGAATTTTTATTTACATGAGGCATGACCATTTGCTCTAATTGCTGTAAACTGCTAGGTTGCTGACTTTGAGGAGGAAGTTGCTGCTGAGGAGATGGTGTTGGAGGCTGAGAACTCTGTGTCATACCTTGTTGTACCTGTGGCTGATGCTGTTGACTCTGAGATATTGTTGGCTGAACTGAAGACGTTGAATTTGTCGGCGTGGTAGAAGACGGAGGACGTGGACTTGGAGCAGGCTGTCGGGGGGAAGGTGTAGGTTGACGTGGGGACAACTGTGGCAGTTGAACATATCCTGGCCTATATGTGGGACTCCCGTTTGGTATAGATGAATTTACATTCGGAACACTTGATGGGTATGAACCACCATATGCCATTGAACTAGCAGTTGGAGGTGGTACTGCAGGCTGACTGTTCATCGGTTGGGCTACATTACCCGGATAATACTGTCCATACTGATTTCCATATTGATGCTGCTGGCTTGGTGTTGACAGACTGTATTGTTGCTGAGTATGATGAGAATACGACGGACCAGAGGAAGGAGTAGGTCCGCTAGTAAGTTGACCTACTGAACCGGATGCATGATGATAGTTTGGATACTGATTACTCGCATTCGGGTACATTGATTGACCATACTGAGGCTGTGAAGACTGTGACATAACTGATGGGGTCTGAGGTCTTGCCATATATGGAATGTTGTGCTGTTGAGAACTAACCGATGGTGCTACAGAAGGGGGAGGTGGTTGCTGAGTACTTTGCGCTGGCTGTTGAGGCGTTGGTGCTTGCTGAGGTATCGATTGAGGAGGTCTTGGCAAATTTGAAGGATAGGCATGAGGAGGTGGTGCAGGTGCTCTGTAGCCTGAAGTTGCATTAGACGGATAATGATGAGGAAGACTCGCGGCTCCATATGGAGATGCGGTCTGCTGCTCATTCCACCTAGGAAATTGTTGAAGATACATGGATTCTTGACTTGGTGGACGGTAAGCTCCAAATTGTTGCTGAGGCGTTGGCGTTACCATTCTGGGTGGAGGAGCAGCATGAGGCTGCGTTGGGGCTGCAGGTCTCATCATTCCTGCTGTATTTTGTACTGAGTAGTCTTGATAATGCATACTGGGACTAGCAGTGGATTGGTGAGGATAAGGATAGCCAGCCATTGGTCGCGTTGGAGCTGGAGTTGACCCTGCATAGCCTCCGACACCCGGTTGCTGGGGTTGTTGTTGAGGGGCAGCGGAGTTATACTGACCGTACTGATTAGAATAGTCCGGGTAACTACCGGGAGGCATTTTGGATGGAGGGGCCATCCCTTGGCCAATTTGTGTGTACTGTGGCTGTTGATTATTGTAACTCTGCATCATGTTCCCTGTACCAGAAGACTGATTAGATGAGTTATTGAAGTTGCTGTTAGTTGCTCCTAAGTCAGCCAAACCATCAAGCATTCCACTTCCGAGGTCATCACCGAACAAATCGTAATTTTCCATGCTCCACTAAATATACATGGAGCTAGACATTTTTACTAATATTCCGGCAAAATGTTGTGCCCTCATCAACACGCTTAGACAAATAAGAAATCTTTCGGTTTGTCGTTTTGTTAATTGTAGAAAAGTCTCACTTATTAATGAGAATTTATAAAGTTCCAGCATCGTCAACTTGAGTTATCCATCTTTGCAGCATCTGTAAGCAAATAATTGTTATCATTAATATAGTTTGACTTAACAATATTTCATTTATTAAATAAAAACTAACATATGGTATGGTCGAAATACTGTTTGTATTTATGTAATCAATATAATCAATATTAAATCTACTCTATTCTTTAAAGTTAGTAGTCCCTTATTCTAAAATTCTTGTTATTGCTTGCACCATATGAACATTTATCTAGATCATCATCCAGCATTAATCGGCATTTGAACTCTTGACTTTCACTTTCTTCTTTACGTTTCCAACTAAGATCCGAATTATTCTCCAACGATGAAATTCTTCAAGGATCTGAAGGGGAAAAGCCATACGCTTATGATTCGTAATCCGACATAAACGAAATGACCTCCCCCCTTCAGAAACAGAATATTGTTTTTTCCAAGTCTCCAACACGTACATCACAACCACCGATGTTCATAGCAATGGCTTCAGATTCAGATTAAATCTTCACAATCTCATGGGACTGGGGAATAAATTAGACACAACGACTACTTCTTTCTTGCACCAACGGTTGAGGGCTGCTATGGACTATGGACGGATTAACTCTAAGTAACCAGCATTTTTGCCACAGGCCATGTACCATCGCATCGCTGTTTTTTGTGCAAATCTCTAGCAACCAAGGTTGAATATATCCTTTCTTTTAATCCATAGGTTACGTATAAATGCACCCATGTCAACCCCTCTTTAGTTGCTTTGCATGCATAACCTCCAACAAACCTGTCTACCACTGACCAACGACGAGGCCAGTGACTGGTGAACTACAATGTTGGCTGGATTTCTATGTTAGCTTATTTAACAATATACCGACCTGTACTAGTAGTGAACCGGACACGTAAAATTATGTAGGAAGCTTATCTATCTCCATTATTTTGTTCTATATATTTTCGCTATTACATATGAGAAGTAAATTGAAATGAACTAGAATTATTTTTTAAAAAAGCAAAGTAAAATCAATCGAGAATATGATAAAAAATGATGAATTAAGCCTATAAGCTTTATAACTCTGATTTAGGGAATTTCAATTTAAAAAACTGAAATTGATATGCAACAATTTTATTAGCCGTGGACTTTACACACTCATACGATGAACCAGCGCAGAGCGCAGCGATTTGGGTCTGAAATGGCTTGCTGAAAACTTATATGTACAGTACAGTGTGTGGTAATCCTTCTTTCCTATGATTTTCGTACCCAATTAATGATTTCATCTTACGGCGAAGTACAAAGTACAGTTTTGAAATAAAAGAAAGAAAAATCACATAAAACACTAAATGACTTATTTAAAAAACTCAGCATTATTTTCTGGAAAATTGATTTGAAGGACTAAAATACATCTTTATAGATTGTTGCGACATTTTTAGAACAAATTGTAATTTAAAAAAAAAATAAACATTGCATATCAACGTAAAACAAAACATTATGATACACAAGGAGATATCGAAAACCTTTGTACTGTAATTTAGTATGAAAATAAATAAAACGACATGGCAGTCGATTAAAGAGAACTCCACCTGAGTAAATCAACCCCCATCAATAGAAAGCTTAATTTAAATCCATGGTAGGGTTAGGATTAGAACTAAATTGTACATAGTATACGCAAATGAATGTCATCATCATTAGCTAAAGGTAGAGATGGAAAGTAGAAATATTACGCGGTTAGCATAACGCCAACAACTAAAAGGATATCAAGAAGAGTGCAATGGAATAAAAATTGAATCTTGCAAACACTGCTGCGATAAGAAAGAAGAACGTGAAGAATAAGTGGTAGAATCGAGAAAAAAATTAAGCACAAAGCGAAGTTAACGCTCTTCCATTATTCTACACAAGTATTATTATCTTCATCATATTGAGGGAGACTGGCAATTAAGGCATAGACGATGGTATACTACTACACTAGCTAAACGGACAGGACAACTTTGAGCAAGAAAAAAAACTTAGAAAAAGAAGAAATCTCTTTTCTTAGACTTGATTTTGTTGGATAATATTAGATATACTCTTTTCTGAACCTCTGGAAGAAGGCGCCTTGTAATTTTAGTAAATATTTCCTTTCTACATTCTATGCAATATGCAAATCACAAATCATATAATAATTAGTAAAACTACAACCTGCAAATATCAATACACGTGCAAATTCAGGTCCAGAGCAGATCACTTTACCAGAGCAGATTAGCACCAATCAAAAAAGCACTGTTGAAATTGAGTTTTGGCATATATTCTTTGGTGCGTTGGTAATATTTCCTTAGAGTATGTTAAGAGAATCTACCACCAATCAATGTCAATAAATCGGAAGTACAAAGTATGAAATAATTACTTTACAGTTTAACAAAAAATTACATTTATCAAAACACCCGGCTATCTGTATTACTGACTAGACTATTGGCCCGATCGTGCTGATCGGGTTCTAGGTTTCAGGGAGTGTTAAAAGAACTGTAAGGTGCGGTCAAAATATTGCTCCCTTAAACCTAGAACCCTATCAGCACGCTCGGGCCAATAGTCTAGTCACTACTCACTATATAGATTTTAACACCTTTCAAATTACAAAATCATTTTAAAATCAGAATATAAAACATCCTGAAATACGTAGACCTCATACCCGGGCTTGAAAACCGTATAGAGTAGAATCGTATTGAATATGGGCAGGACAGAACGAATTAAGTTTCTATCCTATCCAATCCAGTAAACTCTTATCTCCAGAGGGAAATATAATATACTAAAACCTTCTCTTTAAATCTCCTTCCTCCATCTCCTTAAATCTCATACCTCTTAACCATCTCCTTCCTACACCCTTCTTTCATCTCCTTCCTACAACCTTCTTTCATCTCTTTCCTACAACCTTCTTTCATCTCCTTCCTACACATACCTCGAAATGTGATAGTCTCCCAGAGGGTCTGACTGGACCATTTTTTAGGGTCAAAATCCAAGCCGCCGCCGG